>JARJEC010086626.1:0-10062 GCA_030264575.1 Tachinus sp. AB-2021 | reverse complement strand
TCTCTATATATATATATATATATATATATATATATATATATATATATATATATATATATAACAATAATCATTATACCAATATAATAAAATACAAAAGGAAATCCTGCATTAGCCACAAACCCCCATTTGTTGGTAAGAAAGCAACTATTAATAATAATATTTATTGTATTATGACAATTCATGCATTTCAACAAAACGCTGGTAAATTATATTAATTTCCAAAATTTTACAATAAAGTTGATTTAGTAAATATTTGCTGTGTATAGTTATTTCTGTATGTATTTCTCTATTTATGTATTTTGCGCTTTTGCTGACGTGCATTTGTGTTTTTATTATAGTTATACATACAAATCTTTAAGACGTTTAATTAATTATAACAATTTTTTTATTAACGTTATCTTAAATAGTACTTTCTCTGCAAATACGCACGCAATCTGTGGGATCATCCAAAACTTAAGAACTATTAACATTCTCCACTCACATTCAACAAGCAAACAAGTGGGAATGGAGTGGGCCTGACGTAAACGCGCAACTTGAATAACTAGAGCCCGCGATTGGTAGGAGAATCCAGTTCTGTTCAGTCACTCGAAAAGACAATTTAAATGAACACTTTTAAATCGATACGTGCATCGACACAAATAAATAATAACAATAATAATAAAAGTAGTGATAATATTCGCGTGGGTGAAATTATTTATTAATTAATAACGTTTTTATATTAATAATATGTGTGTAAACCATTTAACGATGGTGCCTGCAGTAGTTAATCTAGTTGCAAGCAAGGGAAAGGATACCTATTCGGGATTTATATCAGACTTAATGTGCATAAAATGCCGGACATTATCGGTAAGGAATAGTGATATATTGATAAATTAATCTTCTTCACTTCTAAAAAATATTGATCTAAAATTAAACTAGTAAAAATGAAATGAAATAATTTGCGCGAATATTTGAAACTTTCACATTTATATCGCCAATCAAACGTAGAATCTCAGAATCTTTAAACCGGCAATAACAATAATAAGACTGAATTAGGACGTACTGAAAGTTAGTTTAATAAGGTAGCGTGTCAACAATTACCTGAAATGTGTATTATTCAAATTACTCAACAATTTAAATAAACCTTTAAGGTGGCTTATAGTTTAAAAACTAAATTTTAAATGGAATTACAATAAGTAATTTATGTATTCGTGTAACGGTTAATTAATAATCTTATTATTACTATTTAATTAATAATTGATTATGTTTGAAAATGTCCATGCTGTTAATCATACAAGCATTCAAAAATATACAAGAGTATGTATATGCTACCTTTTGGCAAAATTTTGTCTAAATCTATCGACTTTTGTTATTTTAATTTGAACATGCAACCATATGCAACTACGCAATATGAATAGAAACTTTTGGTTTTGTGTTAAACCAGTTAGTTTTGCATAAACATTTATACGTCATCTTCATTTTTAAATCTTAAATAAAAAAATTTAAGTGTTTGCCGAGTCAAACAAGCAATGTGTTGTCTTGTTGAATTTACGTTTCTAATGGATTGGGCACCTTTGTTAAATTTTTAACCATAATAACGAACATTAACCATGCTAAAAAGTGTATTTAATGTACATCCAAAACTTTGCAATTTAATTCCGAAATGTTGTGCAATGACTTTAGTCTTTGAAATGCTTTCAATAAACTATAAGCAAAGTCCCTGGCGGGAATTTTACAAGATTTTTTGTTGATCATAAGTTTTTGTTTTAAAGACATTTGGTATGCATTGCCTTCTCGGCCAAGCATTGAGGCAGCTTTTATTTTTCTAAATATTATATAATTAGTACATGCCTTTTTAAATTCATTTTGAAGTTTACAACATAATTCCGGTTTAAATATATTTCAGATATGCTTTGATTGAATTTAGATTCAAACAAAATGTTATCGGTATTTGCATGTTAACAGTGTGAGGGAGTATAATACAACCGTGTGTTTGCACTGGCTGTAATATATCTCTTATTTATTTAAAGATCTTGTTTATTTTATTTTTTGTTATTGGATAATAATGCCTGAGAACTATATAAAATAGGTTACATGGTCACTTATTACCTTCGCTACGAACGCACTGATTATAAATTAACTGACTTTTATCGACGCAACAATTAATCGATTGACGTGCGTATCGTCATCAGGTGAAAACATTGTTTTATAAAAGAAGAAACATATTATAATGTATAAAATCACTTAAAGAAATTGGTGGGTTGTATTATTTTGAAATTTCAATAATGACATGTGTTGTTTGAAAATCAAATTTAAATGATTGTTTCCTAATTATTAAATTTTTATATTAACTATTAACTAATCTATTAAATTGTAGTTCTTATTACAGAGTGCCGAGAAAGATTTAGAAGAAGTGTGGAGGAGTAGGCAACATGGAAAAACATCGGTTCGATCGGAATCTCCTAGAAGCGCTTTTAAACGATGGAGAAGAAACTCTAGCCTAAAATCACAAAATCAAAATATTTTGATTAAAGATGGTAACTTGGAGAAGGACGATGATATGTCACTATTGAAATTTTTGGCTATTGTAAGTATTGAATTTGGACAAAATATACAATTATATTTATTATTCAAATTGAACACGAATAACATTTTTAAATAAATTGTCAATTAATTATTAATAATTTTTACAACTCAAAATATTTATTTATTATTTTGTATATTAATTGTTGCGCTTTTGACCAACTTCAATGGCACAAATAAAAATTTGTATACTAAAACAGCCTTGGAACAATTATTAATACTTTGCGCAAAAATATAAATTAGTATTATATGCCGGCGATACTCAAGGCTTTTATACCCGATGAGCCGCATATCAATTAAAACGGATTAACATTTGCGAATGGCACTTGACAGTATGGATCAACATTCCACTCGAATGAAGTATTTCACGGACACACGGCAATTTTAATAAATATATGCCATTTGCGTCATTCGTACCCGATGTATGCTTCCCCTATCTTTGCAGGATAATAATAATAATATACAATACAATCGTAATAACTTAACCTAAGGCCGTACGTTTATAGAACGACATTGTTATATACATTATTTATTCATATGACGTCAATGATCACATTATTCATTATGAAAAGCTGTATTAATATTTCATATTATGTTTTTAGTTCTCTTAATTATTATTATAATCCAACTTGTAGTATAATTGAAATGGTTCGATGCTTTGTTCTAAATATTTGTCTATCTGCAATATTCAAACAAATATTTTTATTTGCAGAATGCATTGGATTTAAGTGCTCCAGCCAGTGATGTCTTACTGAAAAGTAGAAATTCAAATTGGTTTCAGCTGTCAGGTCATCCAGACAGTTTAGCACCTGCAGGACCTGGTACGGTGTGGAAGAAGCGATCCGGCTGTCAAGATGACACGGAACGTCTTGTCTACGAGGACTTGTCACAAGATTCACTTGTAAGAGATATTATTCCTAAATACTACAGGGAAGTCGACTACCAAGGCGAAAAATTTATTGAATTGCAAAATTTATTACATGGATTCCGGGTATGTAAAAAAAATATTTGTAAACTTGTTTATAATAGGAAATAATCACTTTATATAAAATCTTTATTAATAATAAGACAATTATTTCTGTTGAAAAGTTTTACGTAAGTAAAAAACCTTTTTGGCGTCCTGAACTGTGACACAAATATGACGGTCTTTAAAATCGTAAATAACCCCTATTTTTATTGCAGATTCGGATTCTACAGAAAGAAAAACAACTTTTATATGTAATACTTTTTTGCGTGACAGATATTACTGTAATTAACAAAAGATAAAATTAAAAACTGTACGGTATGCCCAGAATACAGTGCGAAATATTACGTAACGAGAAAAGTGTTAAATACAAAGGTACATATTTTTCCCGTAGAATCAAAATCTATAAAAAATGAGGGTTATCTTATGTTCCCCCTTCTCGCCTCTATGAGAGTTTTTTTTTAATTTTAAGGAAATCCCCATTTATTATAGCAAATTCTGGTTCTATGGAAAAAAATACGTAACATTTGTATTCAACACTTTTCTCGTTGCGTAATAGTTCGCACTAGTACGCGTATCGTACCGTTTTCAATTTTTATTTTTTTTGTCGATTACAGATCTATCATGCAAATAGAAAAGTGTTACATATAAAAGTCATGTATTTTTTTCCGTCTTTTATCTGCAATAAAAATGGGGGTTCTTATTTAAAATTTTAAAGTTGCCCCCTCCACTAAATTTCATAGGATTGAATGCCCCCATTAAAACCATTACATTTTTATTTGAAACATTTTTTTTAAGCGTCAAGTTTTTGAAATATTTGACCGTTCAAATACGAACGCCCGCTATATTTTATAATAATCAATCTTATTTAATTATAAAATAATAAAACAAGTTTTTAATTATGGTTTACTTGCTTCAGGATCCATATGTCATTGATATTAAAATGGGAACACGCACCTTCCTGGAATCGGAAGTTTCAAAAACAGCGGCTCGAACGGATCTTTATCAAAAGATGGTTGCCATCGATCCAACAGCACCGACGCCTGAAGAACATGTATTGCAAGCTGTGACCAAATTGCGTTACATGCAGTTTCGCGAGCAACAATCGTCAACGTGTAATTTAGGTTTCCGTATTGAGGCTATGAAATGTAGAGGATCTCCTCCTGTTACTGATTTAAAAAAAGTTAAATCAAATGACCAAGTAGCAAATACCATGGACTTATTTCTTAACGGCCGTGAAGACGTGAAGCAAAGACTGATTAATCGTTTAAACGAAATGCGCGTCAAAATAGAACAATCCGATTATTTCAAACAACACGAAATCATCGGCAGCAGCTTGTTTATGATTTACGATAACAATAAAGTGGGTGTTTGGTTGATCGATTTTGCAAAGACTATCAAACTACCAGAAGGTTTTACTGTTAATCATAGAGAAGAATGGGCGCAAGGGAATCACGAAGAAGGACTGCTTTATGGATTTGATCAACTTATTTCTGTAAGTAACATATAAAATTAAATATAAAGAAGTTATGCTGCTTTAAATATTATTGATTTTAATTGGATTTAATAAAAATTCAAAAACCTATGTATGTACTGGTGATTTGATATCAAGAACAATGATTATAAATTTTGCTATAAAATGTTTGTTGTTGCGATTAATAACTAAATATTTTTGTTTTGTTACAGGTAATTGAAGAAGTAAAAACTTCATCAAAAAGTAGAGACAGCCTTCAAAAGGCACTAACAAGTGTTACAGTCAAGTCTTGAATTTAAGCAGAGCTTTTGTGCCGTCCTGAAAAGACCGTGCAATATAGTTGGATTTATAATTTCTTTTAAATTTCATTTTGTACTTTGTCCCTTCGAGTAAAGGACAATGGGTGCACAGTGCACAATCCCAAGCGAATTGACCAATTTTTGCTTGAATTTTTTATGCATGTACACTATATCTTTATCTAGTCAGAATAGCTTGTTTTATGTTGGTTTTTATGAGTCCATTTCAGGGCATGAAAATGTGTTTGGGCTATTGCGATTATTTATTTTTTATAAAGTATTAATAGTATGTATATATCAAGAGAAAATTTGTATCCTTAATGTAAACATCTAGTCATTTAGAATAATGCAATGTATTTTAATAGTACTTATTTAACCCCTTAAATTTTGTACTTGAGTGTTTTAAAGTGGCTTTATATTAATTTGTTCTATATACTTACAATTAAAGACATTTCTGTATATACATATATATATTGAATTATAATTAGTTATTCAAATATCCGTTTAGACAACTTACTTAGTAGCTTAGGACAATCTGGAAGTTTTAGCATAAAATTTAAGTAACAGATTCAATGGAAAAAATAGTAAACAATTTTTTTATTGGATTAAAATATTGTTACATTACTATTGACATTTATCTCTGTTTATGTGTTAATGTTAACATTTGATCAAAAATGCGTTGACAATACACTATTTCAATATTTACAATAAAGCTAAATAATTAAAACTTTGTAACCGTAGCACAGTGGGCCAAGATGCTATGAAAGTTGGCACGAAATCATGGACAGCATACAATTTTAAAAAAAGTTGATAAGACAAGACGTGTTTAGAGATGATTGAAGAAACAAATAGAACCTATGCCAATAAAATTTTGTATTAAAACATATACTGTAGAAAAATGTTTTTTTACGCAAACTTGTTTAGTTTTATATTATATAAAATCCATGCACGAACATTTGGTTTTAAAAAATTTACATATAAAAATCTCAAGTGACAAAAAAATTTAACATTTATTTAATATTACATTTTATTTAACAAAAAAATATGTTACAAAACAAATAAAAAAAATAGAATTGCTAATGTTACAGTGTTGACAAAGACGTATAATAATTTTGTAAACCAAATTTAAAGAAAAACCACATAAAAAATATATATTTGTAACATTCATCAAAAACTGTTATACTTATAAATTAAAAAGGAACAAAATTTCATTTTGGTAATAAACACGCAAATAGATGCAGAAATTCTTTTTATCATTTTCTGCAGAAATGCTTTATCGACCTTAATTCGTAAACAATTTCTCTAAACATTAAGTACGTAGTTTTGGTCAATATTTGACAATTTTATTTAAAAAAATTAATAGAAATTGAAAATATTTACCTTAATTTATTGATTCATTAATTATAAATTGCAATTTTATTTTGTTTTTAGCGGTACAATAGCAATGAAAATTGATTATATAATAAGCAGCACGCTCCACCTCGGCGCAATGAAGAAATCAACTAAGTATTAAAGAGGGTAATGGGAAAAATATAATAAATGCATATACGCGTTTATATCATATTATATGTAGTTTACGAAAAAAATTGATTATGCAGGTTGAATTTTTGTTTCGATTTAATGTCAGCTTTTATAGCATCTTGTCGGTGTAGCATATCCAGTGCGGCCGATATCAAATATTTCCTAGAAGTTAAGCAAATGTTATTCACTTTCAACACTTGGATTGTTGACAGTATAGCCTCGCCTACCGGTACCATTTGCCATTGGGAAACAATTAATGGCGCTTTAGATATAGATATCGGAGGCAAATTTCTAGAATAACGTTCCTTAACTCGACTCACACATACCTACATAAACACGTCTCCTCGGACCTCGGAGTCGATGACCAGTTGAGTAGAACCCAACAAATACTACTAAAAACATTTCATTCCATGTCAAAATTAATTTGGAATTTGCTTATCCCGATAGAAAGATGTATTTATCAAAATTATGTTGAAGCGGTACGTTAGCACTGGTTGTAACACTAATTAAACGAGTTAGTTACTTAGGTTTTTTAGCGGTTGCGATTTCAAAAATTGATTGTTGTTCAATTACTTGTACTTTTTAGCCACTTTTTAAAATTTATCCATAAAATGAACGCAACTATAAACATTTTAAACGGGGTTGCTGTCTGTACCGTTTTCGATGTTATAAAAAATGGATTTACGAGAAACAAATTGCAAACGAAAGAGTAAATATTGATGATGCTTTGAATATAAAATGTTTCTCATATAACATCTATTTATTTAATTTTATGTTTTTAATAGTTTGACATAAATAGTTTTTATTTCACCACATTTAAACCATTTCCAAAACCTTTGTTGTGCCTCTAAATTAAAACCATTTTATGTTCAGTAGCATCAGCAATGATTATTCTTTCGTTGGCAATTTGTTCCCTGTAAATCCATTATTCAACAACAAAAATGGTACAGACAGCAACCCGGTTTCAAACGTTTCTAGTTGCGTTTATTTTGTGGATAAATTTGTAAAGTGGCATAAATACTACATAATTAAACATCTTAATTTTTGTACATAAACCACTAAGCGACAGGACAACTCAATAAGAATTCTACATAATTCTTGTATGTTTGGAAATATATGATTATTATATGATTCCGCTGCATTCGGTATCGAGCCAATATTTTAAATAGCTGTTCCCAGTCACATTTTCATAACTATCGGACTGGATTTGGTCGAATCTGTTCCGAATCATTTTTTAAGTGAATTAAAAAAATTTAAAAACAATAAATTATGTAGATTTATTAATAATTACGCTTTATACATTATATTTACATAAAAATAAACTTGTATTGTTTATAATAAAATTAAAAATTATTATTATTATTAAAAAAAAAAACTAATTGTATAAGTATTTTAATTTTTCTTGTGATTTGCAATTAATCGATTTCTTATTCATAGGTTATTCAATAATTCATCTTGAAAAATAAGTCTTTTGTTTAAAATGATGGAAGCCCGATAAATATGTTTTTGCTAATTTTTATAGAAATTCAATTTTTTTTCCTTTGGTTTAATAGGCCAAATGAATTGATTGGATTTATATTATGTCATACTGCTGTTACAGCTTCAACAGTTTTCATATTCATTTTCTTGTATAAAAAATGTATTGCGTATGTACACAACTTTTAGTCCAGCTAAACCATACATAACTAGTGCATAATTTTTTCGCACTGTCTGTGTTGTATGAAACAACCTGTTCTGTGAGAGATGTTTCATTTTTACTGACAATAACAGCCAGCTCCTATGCGATTTTATTAATCTACACTACACACTACACCCTGGTCAACTGCATTGACCTGCAGACTAACCTACCGTGTCAACGGATGTATGGCGCAGGGAATTTTTCGTCGCAAACGGTGCCCTTAGAATACCCGGCGACCTCTCATTGTATCTAGCCTTAAGTGCGTATGACGACATTTACAACCTCCGTACTCGAGGATCCAAATATGGAAACCAAGAACAAAACCAACCAACAACAAGGGGATTCTTTGCAAAACCCAACTACTGTCAGCAAATAGACGGAAGGAACCGCAAAGTCAAAAATTCGGACAGACGTAAGCTGAAGAAATAAAAAGAAGCTCGGGGAGCCCAGGCTACCAAGCTGACTTCAATGGAAGGGTCGTGCAAGCGAGACCTATCGATGCAATCTGCCGCAGGAAGCTCAGGGTCGCGAAAGTAAAATCTGTTTAGCAGCAGCACAGCTGCATTGCAAAAACGGTCGGTTAAAAGAAGTAAAGGAAGTGAAGAGATTTCAAAAATATCCTTCAAGGACCCTCTCACGGATATTGCACTATCAATTTCAAACTGAAAATATCGTGTGCGGACGAGCCAACTAAAGAATGACTGTTAAGCACATCGGCTAAAAAGCACCTCCTGGATGGCGAGGAACCCTAACCCAACATGTTCTACTCGTGGACAAGGGCACATAGGGTTTCCTCCGTGCTCTGCCCTTCCCAAAAAAAGCGACGACAAACCATAGGATTATAACTTGCCAATTCACATTATTTTTGTTTTGTACCATTCTATAAATATCTAAATTCCATTAAAGTATCCATCCAAACATCTAAAAGCAAACCAAAAATTAGTTTTGCTGTTCTGATAAATACTTGACCGGTATTTTGTGAGTTTGGCCGAACCCGCAGAATCGGGTTAAGTTTAGTCAAACAATGGTACATTCCCAGTAAACACAGCTACGTTTAACATACGTTTATTTTTGGTGTTATACCTAAGTGTTTATATGTATAGTAGTATATTATACGGAAAAATGACAGATATATCTCGTATATTTAATATGCAATATACCTTTTATATGTATTTTAAACGTATAAAATACATTCATATTTAACTAAAAGTTAATATACGTATAACCGTGGAAAATGAAATAAAAATCAACGTATAATATACAAATATTAATATTTTACGTATTCTAGAAATGTATATTATACGAATATACATATAACATATACGTTTTATATACCATATATACGTTTAATAAAGCTATATTATCTAAGTTTGTGTTTACTGGGTTTGGTGTACAACGCGCACACGAGATGAGAACCGCATTTAAAAATGTTAAATGTGTGTGTATGTATGTATGTATGTATATATGTATGTATGTATGTATGTATGTATGTATGTATGTATGTATGTATGGATGGATGGATGGATGGATGGATGGATGGATGGATGGATGGATGGATGGATGGATG
>JARJEC010086617.1:0-10432 GCA_030264575.1 Tachinus sp. AB-2021 | reverse complement strand
GAACGCATAACACGAGAAAGGTCCAAAATATGCTCAGAGACAAAATTAACACTGATTTTGTCTTTGAGCATACTCTAGACCTCTTTTATGTTATAGTTAGTTAATTTATGGCAAATCAACCTTCTCGTGTTATACGTCATTTTTTATCGTTGTGTGAAAACACCTTCAATATGCCAGGGTAAGTTGGTTGTACTGTACAAGGTTAATTAAAAAATTGCTTAGCAACATAGTATTTTTTTAATAAACAAATATAATGTAGAAAAACATCTCATTTATTTATTGTCGTTGGCTTTCTATAAATGTTATCTTTGCAAGTATGGTATACAAATGATCTCAAAAACAGTTGTTAATAATGAATTGCATTACTCATTCTTTTTCGTCGAAATGTTTTTATTTTGATATTATTGTTTGACGAAATTTCGAAATAAAATTGTTTATTTACGTAAATTCTAATGTAGATCATAACCAGTTGCATTTGAAATATGAATATTGTTGTGATAACATGGAATTTATTATTATTTTATGTAAGCCACAGGTATGTATAAATAAAAATAATTTTGTTTTAATTTGAAAATGTTCTTAAGGCCTATTTTAATTTTATAAATTAAGCCATGTTGTAAATGCATAGTAAATTAATTTATTAATTTTATTTCAATGCTCGATGCCTTTCTATTTTTATTTTAAATTAAACTAAAAAACTGAATTCAATTAAATAGTGGAGGTCTTTACTAGGTGATATTTTTTATCTATATTTTATTAATTTTTAAAAGTTATAACCGTTACTAGTTGCAATGATTACTTTTTCATCTGAACACATTCACATTATCCAATTTTCGCAAAATCGGGCTTTTAATTTTGTTTGGTAGTGAAAATATCCAGGGATTTTTTAAAATGTTCTTTATTTAACAAAATTTACTATAATCTTGTTAAAATTGCTTTACAAACCAAGCATTGGAATTAATACTCTCAAGATTCATTGGATACTGTGAGTTTTGATTCTAATAGAATAATAAGATTTTGATTTTTTTCCAAATGTTTTCTATATTAAATTAGAAGCAATATGATTTTACTGATAATTATTAAAAACGATTTTAATTTGATTTTGTATTATATTTTTTATTAGTTTACATCCTTATTCTTATTTGAAACCTTTATATTATAATTCATATAATGAAAAAGAATACTGATGCAAACTAACAAACAAAAAATGTATTAAAAGATTCGTTTTATTAATTATCAGTAAATTTAAATCTAATTTAATATAGAAAACATTTGCTATAAAAACTTACAATATTGTTATTTTATTAGCATCAATACTCACATTATCTACCATCCACTATGTGGAGTCAAAACATTATCCAAAATAAATGTGCTTGCACTAATCTAAATCCTTATAATATATTATAATTTTTTTTCAGCGTTATTTTTTAAGAATTATTTAATATTTTCAACAATTTGTTTTTATTTAAATTGAATGATAACCGCGGAAAACGTTTTTGTTGTGAGTTTTGATTTTCAGCGATAAGCGATAAGTTAACCGTGTATTCTATACGTATTCAGCAGCATAACTGCAAATTTAAATTTAGCCTTAGATACAAAAGCAGAAATTTGCGTGTGACATTGCAGTAGAAAAGCAAATGTTTGCATTTGGACGAATGAGGTTTCGTTTTCTCATTTGTATGATTATAATGTGACAATATTAAANTTCACAATTTATTTCGGTCGATTCTATCAATTTTCTTAATATTGAAATTGTTTTCTCATAGATGCCTTAAACTATTGGTAGTGGATTATTACGTGGTAAAATAAAAATATACATTTTTTAATAATTTAGTAACAATTAGTTTAACACAGGTATTACTATTAAGTTCTTGTAGAAACGACAGAATTAGAATTGCAAATAAATTTTTGTTTGCTCAAGTTTACAGATCAATTTTGTTACTTTACATACATTTACATACCTAGAATTTCACATTGGTGGTAATTTAAAGCTTCAAAATCTATTTATATAGACAGAAAGAACACAAGAAAGGCTGTTGAAGAAGCTCTTTTCGACGGTTTCTACTCATTAGAAAATTTTAATTGCTCGTTCATGGCTGAATAAAACCTGTTCCGCTGGAATGTCTCAATACGCAGTGCTGTTTTTCACCTAACATAGTACGCATTGATATTGTATTTCCAATTGTCGGTTATTTATTTCTTCCTCCTGATTAAGAAGTGATTACTATAATAAAAATGCTAAACCAGACGTATGTTTAGTTTACGTAGTAGATATTTACAAAACTCAGATGTGCACAATATTATTTTTGTAATAATTCCTGACATTTATGAATAAAAACGTATTTTGTTCCAGTTCCCCTTCGGATAAAGAAAATTGACATATTTATCACCAGGGGAACGACAGAAGGAACTTTGTGAAAGTTATTTCATTTCAAAAAGCACACTATACATACATACTATTTATTAGGACAAAAAACTATTTACAAAAACGTACTTTATTAAAATAATTTATTAAAAAACATTTGTATCAAAACTAAAAGTTTATGGTCTTAGTAAGTTTTTTGTGATTTACTAAAAACTTGCAATGTATCAAATGTTTTCTTTGCATTTATAGCTGTCTGTATGACAAATGAGGCGATTAATGCCAGAGTGTGCTATCCCACATTTTTTCTATAATTGTTTAACTCGGATTTATGTCATTATTCTCAATGCCAGTGTTCTGAAAGTAATTTATTCAACGCTTAAGCGCATTGTGCATGCAAGTTTAGCAAAAATAAAGAAAAAGTACCTTTAAAGTGCATTTAAGAAAATAATATCTTTTTAATAAATTAATTTTATATTTATATTTTGCGTCGCGGCACGGAGAATTTTAAAATTATTATTATTTCATTAATTATATTTAATATTAAATATTAATATTAAAAATAATTAATAATATGTATAATAATTTGTAACAAATTTAATCGTGCGTGGGTTCATAATAACTTTTTGAAAAAATGTTGTATAGTACATGTTTATTTATTTTAAGAAATAAGCAAGCAACAACAAATATTGGCAATTACAAATTATGTTCTGTAACGTGGCGCCAATGAAGATATATAGCAAACTTTGTTTTGGTGGACGATGTCTTGGTACCGGGATAGCACCAGTAATTTTTTTTTCTACGTCCCAACCCTTGACAAATTCTATTTATTGTTTATTACATAACACTTTTAAGAAATCGCAGCACAAAACTATTTTGAGCAATTGATCTGTAAACTTGGGCTATACTATATTTTTGGCGTTTAAAGACAATTTTTTAACTTTATTTATTTGCAATTCTAATTATGTTCCTACAGGTTGTACAATGAGAAGGCAAGCCATTGGCTGAACAATGTTTATTTTTACGTGGATATAATGAACCAAAATTTTTTTAAAGTTAACTAATGATGTCAAGTTAATCTGTAAGACAAATAACAATTAAATTTTTCAAAATTTTTCAAACTTTGTTTTCATAAAAAAAAACTAGAAACTGCATTATCTCAAATAGGTTCAGAAAGGAGATAGCCCACTCTGACGTTAACCCGCTCAAATATTAAGTTACCTAACAAAAGTTTAAATCAAGCAAAACTTTTTTATATATTTTTTGATTATATCATTGGTATTACTATATTTTATATCTATTGAAATAATTGTGTACATTGTTGTATTTTAGTTTAAGTGCTAATAAAGGAGATCTACAAATAGTTCTGAAGAGCCGCTCCTCATAACAAGAAAATTCCCAATAATAACAACTTTTATTATACAATATGCATCGGTAAAAAGTACTCTTTATAGCCTAATGTTATGTTTACATATATCGGGTGTTTGTAGAGTACGGGAACAGTAAATTGTTTCTCAAAAGCAAACGTTTTTTAAAACAAAGGTTGAAATAAAAGTGTGACGGTTTTGATGGGAGCATCCGATCTTAAGAAATGAAAATACATAACTTTTGTATATAACACTTTCTTGTTGCGCGATATTTCTCAATGTAAGCTAAGTTTACAGTACTGTTTTTAATTTTGTTTGTTGTCCATTATAGAAATATCTATCACGCAAGAGTTATGTATATTTTTCCGTAGAATCCGTATCTATAATAGAAAACGGGATTCCTATTT
The DNA here is from genome assembly GCA_030264575.1 of Tachinus sp. AB-2021. NCBI lineage: Eukaryota > Metazoa > Arthropoda > Insecta > Coleoptera > Staphylinidae > Tachinus > Tachinus sp. AB-2021. Next base: position 6,296 of record JARJEC010086617.1, on the reverse strand, counting down.
AAGATTTCAATGTTGTCCTATTCCCGCAGTACCTGGGAGGTGGAATTAATGAAACTTTCATAGGATCGAGTGTCCCCCTCAAAACCAATACACTTTTCTTTGAAACATTTTCTTGAATAACGTTTAGTTTTTAAAATATTTGACCGTTCCAGTACTTTACAGCCGGTATGTAACGCTGTAAAGATGGCCATACAAGGGCTCCTTAGCCGAAAGACCAAACTTGCTGATTGTCGAAATTTTTGGCATTTGCAAAACCGATCACACCGCGTTCAAAAATCGCAACCTGAGATTCAAAATACGACAGGTAGCAGAATTTGTGAACCTCAACGTGCAAATCAAAATCGGTAACAAATAACCGGATTTTTTCTCGGTTTTCCGCTGCCCAAAAAAGAAAGTTTTGCTTAATTTTAGAGAAATTCACTTTTTAGAATTACGTGGTTTTATTAAAATTGTAGTCAAAAATTATAGGGAAACGAAAAAAAAACACGGGAAATTTTTTTATTCTAAATCAGTATAATCTAAACTTTAGTTACAAAAGAAAAACAACTTTTTTATATCTAGGAAGTATTGTATAATAATTTTCAATTATGATTTTTTAATATATTAATAATTTAAAACGAATTTTTATCTAAATGTTATGGTTTAGTGGAAGACCAAAACGACTTTACTTCACCTTGTTCAGTCATACTTAACCCATATTATGTTACATTATGTAAAATGTTGAAAAGAAAATTTGATTTGCCAAAAATTAACTAATTGAAAAGAAAGTGTATTATTATTATATAAAAATATATAATATTATCTATCCTCACGCTGTATGTGCACTATACTCGTATGCGATTAAAAAAGCATAATTTACATTTGCATAAAAATAGAACATTTTAACAATTTTATGAAATTTCATAATGTTCGAATATTTTTTTGTATATTGGGAAAATAGTCTTTCTTAAAAATTAATTGAAATTGCGTTGTTCGTATACCTCTAATAAGGTATATCAATTAATTTGGTTAATCAATTTTAGTTTAAAAATATCTGAAAATATAGGTTGTACGACGTTTACGTGATAACATTAATAATGATTTATTTAAAAAAGTGCCGTAAGTTTTTCAAATGTAGTTTTTTTAAATAATATATAATGGTATAACCACAGATACATACGTAATTAAAAATATTTAATAATATAAATTAATAGCGTCATTAAAATAATTAAGGATAATTGAAAAAAGCGTAATTGTTACTCCAAATTCCAAACAAATGGAATTAATTTTATATTGAAACATTATTTTAAATTTTAAATGAAAGATGAAAATAATTTGATAGTGTATAACTATGTAGGTCATTATACAAAAGTAATATTTATTTTCTATTGAAAATTAGATTAGAAACATATAGGCTTAAATCGACCCCGCAGGTAGACCGCACATACTACCAAAAACACTTCTTTAGCCGCGCAAAATGTTTCAAAGACACAAAATACAGACAAGTGTGCTAAATATAATAAGTTTTCTCAATTACAATGTTTTGATAATTTAGTTAGTGCCCGAATACCAAACATTAGTAGCATGTGTGCTATTCATAATTTATAAATATATCTTAACACTGTTTGTTATTTGCCAGCGAACAGCTGAGATAGAGTCAATAATAGCTGGTTTGCTATATATTGCATAGATCGACAGATTTAACTAGTATTACTGGTCTCGATTTCGTAAAATTACTACCGATAGACACATTTCTCATCACATTAGTTAGCCCTAAGCTAGCTGCTATAGACGCCACGAGTGAAAGTTATGAAAAATATTACTTATGCAGAATTCTGGTGAAGTGTGGCTTGTAAAATTTTCAAATGAAGGCAGGAAAATCACGCGCATAAACGCACTAAAATGTGTGTGTGTGTGTACATGCGTGTGCGTGAGTACATCCGCACACACGAACGTCTATTATTATCATACAGCAGAGCGCTCTGCCGCCTCTGTGTCGCAGATGGATGTTTCGTTTTCCATGTGTGTTGAGTGAATTTTAAATTCAAATCTCTTATTTCACGGGCTGCGCTGAAAGGATATTAGACTTCTCCAAATTTAAGGCAGTCAGTACTTTTATGTTTATGTCAAAACCAATTTTTTTAAAATAAAATTGCTGATGTAAGTGTAAACTTGATTTGCAGTTTGCGAACAGTTCATAACGAACAATTCTGTTTATCTATCTATGTAATCTAATCTATCAAACAGCGAATAAGTGACTGACGCACACGTAGGTGAAATGACATTGCCTTTACATTCGGTTTTGACAATTAACAATTCTCTATATTACGTTTGAGACTGTGTAAAATATCATTTTATTTTTTATCACCTCTGTTTTATAAGCAAATAAGAATTATTCAATTAAACTATATTTCTAGAGGTCTTTACTTTTAGGGGAATTTTTTGAATTTATTGCCTTTCTTCTCCATCCTTCTTTCTTTTAGCTCATCACACAATTTTTATTTAATTTTACTCTGAGGTCCTTCAGTTTGTTTAGTTCTAAATTTTATTGAAGAGTTTCCGCATCTGGATCAACGTTATATTTCTTTATTTCTAATATTATTATGAAGTAAATAGAAGGTATAAGGATATTCAAATCAATGCTTTATTTATTTTGACATTACTTAAAAAAAAATTGTGTTATAGATAATAAATAATAATAAAACCCAAAATAACTGTCTGATAAATTTACCCACTCCTGTGGCCAGTGTAGTTCAATAAAATGAATACAAGAAACTGAAAAATAGTATTACAATAATATGTAAAGTTATGATTACAAGAAGGATAATTATTTATTAGAAGTTATTAATAATTTTTATTTCTCATCTGAGGTCTATTTACACACGCAGTGTTGACAAGGTGGCATTTTTACTTGTTAATATATTGATAGTGTCAAGAGCATTTGCTCAATGACATTATTCTAAAATATATTCTATTAATGTTAAAATTATCAATAACCTATTTAATGCTGCCCCAAATTTACTAAATAAAACAATTATTTTGACCTGAATAGAAAAATTAATAACTAAAAATTGATATTTGATTTATGATTAATAATAAAATTTGATGCAATCAACAATATCCTATGAATTTATATTTATTTAATATGAAGAAAACCATAGATATTTTTATCTCTATATTAAATAAATATTTGTTTCAATTCTGCCATTACTTAATTTGTTTTTTATTACGAATTTGGTGTTTGTGCATTGAAAATCTATTTGTAAAAGTTAAGTTTACGTTTAAGTTAAAAAAATTTTTTTTAATTAAAAGAAAAAAAAATTAAATGTATTATAGTTAGTTATAGAAAACGAAATGATGATTTTATTGGGACGTATATTTTGATATAAAACTATTTAAAAATCTTTTAAAAGACTACAAGACTGATTATGAATCGATTTTATTGTCTTGCACTTTGAAAACTGCTTTCGTAGATTAAAAAAGATTTTCATATTACTCCTATTATAAATATGATTTTCAAAAAACAAAAATTCTTCATTAACTCCAAGTTTTTCTCGTAAGCCTACCATAAATAAATGTTTCATTTTGTTGATGACAAGTAGCCGATAACAAGTAAGGAAATATATAAGTTTGTTGAGACAAAAAGTATCGTGAAAAAGAACTTAAAAGACGTTTAATTATGCACTACATATATTATAGATATGGATATAATATACTGTTATTAATAATATTACCAACTAAAAATACAATATGTAAATTGTATTTAATGACTCATGACTCACACACGATGTGCTGATTACAAGTTTTACGTATTCAGACAACAAAACTAACGTTGGAGGTTCAAAAGTAAAAAATCATGCTTGTAAAGAGCTTGTATATCGTAATTAATTTGATTATGGGAGGTATAAAATTTGATAATAGCTTTTTAGTATAAGTGAGTAAAGTGCATCATTTAATCACAAGTGTAACAGTTAGGCATTTGCATGATTAAAACCTTTTATTTTATAACGAAAGTGGAAAAAGACTATTAAAAATCTATTAATTATATAAATTAAGATTTGATATTTATATTAATTATAGATGAATTATTAACTAGAAAAATGCATACTATAATAAGCAGTCTACATATACATAATATACCGGTCTACTGGTCCTGGCCCTTTGAAAAGAAGTTAATAATTAAAATGAACCATATAACGAGTAATGGGTCTTACGAGGAAACACGTAGACCACATGTTAGATCAAAAACCTATAGCAGTAGACCAAATCTGCAGGCAAACTGCACGTATGTACGAGTAGCACAGTTTATTCTACTCCAACGTGCGGTCTGCCGATGTTTCTTTTACAATGTGTGGTCTAAGCGGTATCGTCGTTTTTTCTCCATCACTTTGTTTTTACATTGTGCAGTTTTCGGAGACTAAAAAATATCTAGCTGGGACCCAACTCAACCTTATTTTTTTAATATAATCCTATCCAAGCCCGATGGCACTGATAATAATTTAGTCCCAGTTTTATTTTGATTTGTTATGAGGATTACAGGGAATTGCGTAAGCCGCACGTTAGAACTTAACGCTCTAAGCGTATAAGGTGAACCATTTAGTGATAGATGGCGCTGTAATTGGTAAAAAATAAAATTGAAAAAGGTACAGTACGACTTGGTTAGAGTGCCAACTATCACGTAACGAGAAAAAATTACGTATTATTTTTTTCACAGACATTCTAATACTCTAAATGAATACATCTGAGAAATCAATAGTTGAACACTTCAATAACTCTTCTTAAAATTTTGAGCCAGCAGCGTTGTTTTTCAATTTCCACAAGTTTTCGATTTTCTGCATCCATACACTTACTGCTCTTTAAAGTAATGTAGGCTTTCATTCATTTTTGTAAACACTTTGTGGTATTATTGAATATTAAACAGCAGAAGCAGTAAATTGAATCGGAAGACTTTGAATAAACCAACCACTTAGTTTTTCTCCACTTGATACATCTCTAAAGTAGAATGATTGGCAAAAAAGTTTTCCATAATCATTTTTAAAATAGTACATATTTTTACTTTGAATTTGGTCTTTTTTTATTATTTGCTGAATCGGTAATTGAGTTTGAATTTTCTATTTTGCCGGATATTCGAAATTTAAAAGAAAAGCTGACGTTGCGCAGTTGCATGTAACAACTACCCGATCTTCCATTAAAAACTTTTTTGTTCTACTGTAAATTTAATATTGAAAATTATTTTTTAACAGTAATAACCACAACATTAAATTTACAGTAGAAACAGACAATAAAATTAACTTTTTAGACCTAACAGTTTATCACAACAATAATGCTTTTACTTTTGATATTTTTTGTAAGTATACGGACGCGACAATTTCATATGACTATTCATTCCAATATTCACAAATTTGCTGCTTATCACTGAACAATGATACATAGAGCATTCAGCCTTCCATTAACTCTAAAAAAGAGCTTAACAAAATTATTTCAATAGGTTGTAGTAACGACTTCCCTCCAAATTTAATTAAAAGAATAATCAATAAAAAATAGTACAGCCTCACTTTGCAGTCAATCTATCCACAAATAATATCTTCAGTCCCCCAAAAATGTATCTCCATTTCATATTTGGGAATATTTCGGAAAAAAATATGAGGTATTTTTAGTAAATTGAATTATCAAGTAGCTTTTAAAAAAACCAATAAACTGTCCACCCTGTTTTTGAACGTAAAAGACAAATTAATGAAATCCGGGGTCTATGAGTTAAGTTGTTCCACATGTGATGCTCGATATATAGGACAAAGAGGAAGAAATTTTGCTATAAGATTTAAAGAACACTACCGTTCTTTTCGACTGTCTCATTTGCTAATCATTTTTTCAAAAATAATCATTCATTTCCGGCCATTGATCAACTAGAAATTTTACATTATTGTAATAAAAGTAGAAAATTAAATTTGTTAGAATCACTTGAAATATTTAAAGCTAAGAATAGTCCTTCGATGGATTTACTTAATGATAAGAATGACCTATATCAATCCCCTTTGTTCCAAATTATTTAAAATTTAATCTTTTGCGGAGTGTTCTAGTGTAATAACCCTCATTATGTAATTGGTACATTAATCCCGCCCCCCAACCCGCAGTTTTTAAATATGTTGTTTACCATGTTTAATCTAATCTGAGTTATTATTATTAACTCTGATGATATTAAACTTGGTAAACTACATATTTATTCTAAACTGTTTTATTATTTTTAACTCTTAAGTTTTAACTGTGTTATACCAGAGTTTTGAAATAGTATTATTTTATCCTTTGAACTTCTTAATGTC
>JARJEC010086588.1:0-13094 GCA_030264575.1 Tachinus sp. AB-2021 | reverse complement strand
ACACTTTGTTGAATTCTCCGTGGAATTGCCCGAGCAATTCCACACTGAATTATAATATAATAATACGTATTGAAATTCCAGGTCACACTTGCTTGTTGAAAAATTAAAATTAAAAGTTGTATTTAATGCTGTGTTTAAAAGAGGCGAACGGAGAGCAAACGGATGCGCAGTAAATTAGTTTACTTTAACCTTGATTTGTGGTCGTTTTGTTTTTCAATTTGTTAATTTTATTTATATTTATAATGTTCTGATCAAGAAAGGAGATTGAATTGCTGATACAGGAATATGAAAAATATCATTTTCTGTATAATATATTTAATATAAAATCAGCTCTCAAAAGCAGCATCATGTTGGCCTCTCTTGAATTTAAGTGTCTAAAACGGGATTTGTATAATTCCACATAGAAACGGCGCACCGATACTTTGTGGAATTGCTCGGGCAAATCTATGGAGAATTCAAGAAGTGTAAAATGGCTATTAAGCACACCTATGATATTTTTACAAATTTAATAACAAACGAGGAGCCTATTGTCTAATTTCTAATTTAATAAATGTCACAAATATAAATAATATTTACCAGTAGTTGACAGCATAGTCACCCTTAGCGGCATAGCAAATCTCGATTGGGCTTTGCATCACAATTTCTTGAGCCTCTTTTTTAAAAATAAATTTATACAATTTTTCCTTATTTATGTGGGGGCCACGTTAGCCCGCGGGTTCTGTATAATTGATTCTGCGGTAGCTACGCCTCTGTATTGAAACTGAAATGTATTATTTATAATTTTTGTAAAAACTTCAAATATATTAAAATTACATAAGTGTATACTATAACTAATTTAATATAATTTTATTTAATAGGTAATATTATTATCAAAACTATAAAAAATGTATTATGTATTGAAAATGTGAAATATTTTTAAGTATAATATTATATTTTTTATGAATATTTTATACATTATAACAAATATATTTACATAAACATATTTTATTTACAAACCTATCCATGGTGTAAGTTATTTGCGAAGTAAGAAATTTACCTGATCTAATAATTATTTTATTTTGTAGGTATGTTGAGGCGATTCCCTTGTACCACGTGTTTTAGACACTACAAAAATAAATGTTCGCTGTTACGTCATATTAGACTGGAATGTGGCAAGGAAGCGTCATTTCAATGCAGCTTTTGCGGGAAAAAATTTCACCATAAACCTAACTTAAAAGCTCATATGATAATAAAACACACGGAGAAAGTTTAATATTATGATTAATTGTTTAATAATTTTCACATGTTAATAAGTAGATTATGTTATACTAACACTTATTGATTTTCTCATCTTTAATTTGTAATTAATATTATAGAAATACATTTTATTTAACCATTTTGAAGATATATTTTCATTCCACTTTACTCGTGAAATAGTATATATAATACAGTGAGAAAAAATATTATCCTTTAGAAGGGTTTTTCCGTACCACGTTTTAACAAAACGAATTTATTTAATATTTTAAATTACTACATTTAAATAAATATTTATTTTTTTACGTTTAAAAATAGATTTTAATTTATTAATAACAAGTTAGATATAGTTTAATTATTTATAACTATTTTGCACCGGTGAAGGGCACATTTTCTTATAATTATACAATACCATTTTAAACTACTCGGTACGCACAAGTTGTTTACAAATTATTAATTTGAGGTATGTATGAATAATAAAAAGCAAACTTTTTACAAATCAATGTCAATATCTAACAGATTTAATTTCAGATTTTCTCGAAGAGGATAATAAAATTCACACTCTTGAGAAGTGCTTGAAAAATCATCTGGGGCAAACGAAGCGGAAACGTTGCAGACAATGCAGCAAAAATCGAAAAGTGAAAAAAACATATTACATATGCCCTTTGTGTCCAAATAAACCGGGATTGTGTGTGGTGCCTTGTTTTGCAGAATACCATATCGAGAATGGTTTAAATTGGACGGTGTAAAGAATAAATTATATTCATTTTTAAATAAACTGAATAGATTTTCTATATATATTGTCCGTGATTTAAAAATATAGGTAAACTAATATACTTTTATAATTAATTTCATTAAAAACACATCAGATAAACGGTATTTTAATAGGAGTTAAAAGGTATTTTATTTCTCCTCTGGCAAAAAATGAATTTTGAAAACAAGGAGCTTTGTTTCCTGTTTTATGAAAATTTAGATAAACTTTATGTGAGAAAACATGTTTATAGATATATTTTTGTTTTCTATTATATTGTAAATAATTGTCAGAGAAAACAATATGAGTATTGATCAATAAGCAACAGTATGGTGTAAAAGTATACTTTTTGAGTCAAATTTTTATTGACTTAGAATTTTGGATTATTGCATCAAACCCCATCTACATTCCTTCTGAACAACTGCAATTATTTAAAGTTTGCTACTTTAAATAGTAAAAACGAATAAAGTACTTTTTTGGATTTTTTTATTGTTGATTAATGGGACCAAAGGCGATGCTATGAGTCAGATTCTAAGATAAAATATTGTAATTGTTTTTTGTTTTATTTTAATTTTGTTCAAAATTTAGTCCTATTATATATAAACATTGAATTTCAACAGAAAAAGTCTGATTTGTTGTGAAGCGTTTTTTATGGCACTTAGTTCATATTTGATAAACGAACATACCATTTTGTGATTTTTTTCCTTGTTGGTAAATGGGACCAAAATACATAGCACCGTGTAAGTACGATAAGTAATAATTTAAGATAAAATGTCTAGACTGCAAATTTTTCAAATTTTGTTCAAATATTTCTAAAATAGGACAATTTTAGAAAATTTGAGTAACTAAAAATTGGATAAAGTCTGTTTTGCTTGAACGGTTTTATGGCAATTCTGATTTGATATACAAATTGCCAGTATTTTAGTTTTTGTCTAAGATATTATTTATTTTATATATTATATTATTTATAGTTTGAAGACAACCGTTAGTTGAAAATGTCAATTAATAACAAACAAATATTAACTACGTATAGTCTGTCTTTTATTCAGAACTAAGCGTACAAAATACTGCGGGCATCAGTCCATGCGGATACAGAGCAATTACTTAATATCCAACAGTTTTCACAGACTTAGACTGAGCGAACCAAATATTTGAATATAAAGGCATTACTCTGAGTTTAGTTTTAGTAAGGTTTAGTAAGGTATTTTCAATGTTAATGTTTATACGAGCAATGAGTTATTCCTTTATATAGATTTAAGTCTTGTGCACATATTTAACATAGTAGTTAAGTTTATTGTTATTGTATTAATGGTTTTATAAGTTACCTATCATTTTAAAATTTAGTTTACATACCTGCAATTTTATAAAGTTATGTTGGGATTTGTTTTGGAAATATCACAACGCACAAAACATTATTTATAATAATTTTGAAGGTTAACTATCATTTCAAGATACCCGCTATTCAAATGTTAATTATTAAAATTTGTTGTACTGGGTGATCCGTTGTTATGAGACATAGTTGAACTGTAAATAGTTGTAGTCATAATTTTGCTCATGCAACATGTGTTCAATAGAAATATTATTTTATAAATTTCTGCAATAACTGCGAAAAAAGTATTTCGTGTTGATCCAAAAATTTCCATCAGTACTCTGACATATTTTTACGGACTATCCTGTATATTTTATGAATTGTTCATTTATATTATGACTTGAATGTTATTGTAATTTTAATTTGTTTAATGACATAACTGATATTTTTATTAATAAATTGTTACAGTTAATTGGACATTTAAAATATTTATAAATAAATATTACTGGTACTTAAAATAATTTATAACATTTAGTTGACATTCTGTAATTCTAATTACTGTTGAAATAAACTTGCATTTACAGTTTATCGATTTATTTTTTATTTTATTTATTTGGTATGGGTTCTTTGTAATTTGTTTGTTTTTATTTTATTTAATTATAATTGACATGATCTGTTTTTCTTTATTGTATTTTTGAGGCAAATATTAGCATATTGAGAATGTGTTATTTAAAAAAAACTTAAGAAAAATGATGGAGAGGCTATGCTGTACGTTTATTTATGTTGAAACGATAATGGAGCAGCTATAAAAATTTTCATTTGTTTTAAAAACATCTATTTGTAGCATATTTTAATTGTGTTATTTTCAGGTAATACATTTATTCGACCATCGAATCAATTATTTCTAGAAGCGATGGCTCATATGCCGGAAAAATGCAAGAAAAATATTTCGGGCATTACGTTGAGAAGACGTTGCCGACAATGCAGCAAACTGGGCAAAGTGAAGAAGACCTTTTACATATGCCCTGTATGTCCAGACCAACCAGGATTATGTGTAGCACCATGTTTTGCTGACTTTCACAAAGATATGATGAATAAATTATTATAAATTGTTATTTATTATGCTATTGCTTAATTTATATTTATGAAGTATTATGTAAGATGTGATTATAGACAACGAATACAATCATATCATAGTATTAAATAATATATAACTAAGATTATGAAGAAAATGACACTTAAATGTTTTACACTTAAATGGATCTATTTAAATGTTTTTTTTTCAATAGATGTTAAGTTTTTAAATTTTATGAAAATAATTTATTTTGGGATTTCAAAAATATTCGATGTACCGATTATGAGAAAACATAATTTTTATATAAATAATTTTCGTGAGCATTAAAGCAAATGCAACTGATTTGCTTTTCTTAAATTTACATTATTCCGAATTAAATAAAAAAACATTATACACTTTGCAAAATTTATAATATATGGGAAATTTCAAAAAATGCGAAAGAATTATTTGATGTGCAATTTAGCAGTTCTTATTTTGAATGAATTTAAAAAATAGAGAAAAACAATTTCTTAAACAATTATTTTTGTTACTTTTTACAAAGTTTTTTCAATATTTTTTACTTTTTTAATATATACATTAAAGTTTGTTAAGTTTTAATATTTCTACAACTTTTTATGATTTACTAGAATTACAACATTTTCAAATTAGAATCTAAAAACCATCAAAATATTAACAAAAGTTTTGTACTAATATCTAAAAATCGATTTTCACAAACTTTCAACTTTTTTTTTTAATTTTAATAAATTATATTTTATGTTACTTTTTTGTTCTAGGGAAAAAATAGATTTTTTTGTATTTTTTAATTGCATTTCTTTCTGAAATAAATATTTACAATTATTTTATTTAAAAAAATAAATAGAGAAAATAAAGATATATTTTATTTTTTATGTTAATATACGGTTTAAATGTGCATGTTGAGTTTTTATGGATTGGTTTTGGGCTTATTAACGTACACTTCTTACTTCAAATATTTCCAAAACAATTATATCGGAAGCTGATTGAACTCTTGCACAAAATATTGGGTTTGCTAGACACCCCTTGTAGTATATGATGTAGCTTCTTCTGTGTTGGACAACAGGATTGGATTGTTTTTTACAGCTGTCCTTAAACAATTCTAAAATCGTCCGAGATTGGACAACAATGATAGAAACGGCAATACGTCTTAATTTTCCAATAAATATGGCCCAACAATCACAAGATTTAACCTTTCCTAATTTCCTTTGGGGATATTCGACGGAAACAAGCCCAGAAGCATCTGTCAATTAAATAACAACATTTGCATTGAAATCGATTTTGTACTTCAAATTTTAAAAAAGGTTATGGAGATTGTTTTGAAAGGGCTCGTATGTCGTTTCTTACAAATAATTTTACCAAAAATACGAATATAGTATCAAAAACAAAAAGAATTACTCTTAATTACTCTACACTCGAAAGGATATAAAAGAGATGTAAAAGATAAATATCAAACAATTACGATTGGTATGAAATAATCTCTACATTTTCCATGACTTCCTAAATTTTTCAATTTTTTTTGCATTAACCTTGTATATTTATGGTTTTGGTATTTATTGTAAATGAATTTGTTCAAAACAAGAACTGGCGAAGTAGATATTGTTTGCGAATATACCTCAGTTTTTGTTTTGGCCGATTTAAATAATAAATCATTGCAAATCTGCTAGAAACAGTTATTAGGCTGGAAAGTTTTAATCAGAAAAAAACCAAAAATAATAAGATACAAGTTAAATCCGAAAAGAACTAACCTGCAAGTGTCCTTTAGTAGTAAAGCAGTAAATATAGCAAACTTTATTTAAGCCATTGAGAGTTATTGAATTTTGAAAGTGATTTTATAGCTATTTTTGTGTTAACAATTATATTTGTAGTTATACCAACTTTTAGAAATAAAGAAACAAAAACATAACACAACCTAATCCGATATGAAAATACTATTAGAATATTTTAAATATTATAACAGAAAAGAATTTTTTAACCGCTTAACGTGTTTAGCCGAGTTATCTCTGGCAACTGATAATTAGTTTCTTTACCGATTTTTGCAAAATAAATGGAACGTTAAGCGGTTAATAACATCTATGATAATTTGCGTAATTGCACTATTTACTTGCTGCCTGAGTTTATATTATAATTGAAAACACCATTCCTCGCACTTGCTTTATATAAATAAAAAAATTAAAATATTGCTGCTTTAATACCTACATTAATGATTTTTGTATACCTATATACGAATTGTATTCTTTATTAATGCAATTTTCCAATTTCTTGCTCCAAAATATGAATGTTTTTGCCTAGATAACAGGGCCCACAAGCTTCAGTTTGCTAGGTTATAAAGGTGAGTTCTGAAAAAAGATCGAAGTTTATAAATTTGATAAATTACTAGTAATTAAATATTTTGAATGCAATGTTTTAATTTGGATAAAAACGCGTTCCGATCGCAAGAGTACTGTTCATTTTCAAGAGCTATTATAGTACTGTACGTACCTATATAGTTTAGCTAAATATATGTATTAATGGCGTATAACTAAAAGATACATCTATGGAGTACTATAATATATATGTAGATGTCGACTTCATTCACATAAGTTATCTACTATCTCAATACGAAAGAAAAATATTTTAAAATAAATCAAATAAACTTAAAGTAAGTGGTTTTGTGCTTTTGCCTGTAAACAATATAGGATACTAGACAATTGTTTAAAAAACCAATAGAATTTACAGGCCATAGAATCAAAGGATTAAAGAAAAAGTTTAAAAATTGAAATTTGTTTCTATCACCGTATGTATGATGATGACCGGGTAATTGGCCGAAACTAGTCCGGTTTAATAAATATATTTGTGATAAGATATATAAAAAGTTTTTATTTACAAAAAATTTAAAATGAATGATCGAATTTTACGTTGCTACATCTACCAAATGCAAACAAATGTTTTATTCTTTATAAAAGCTTATCAGTGCACCTAAATAATTTCTGCATTGCATTGAAGCGAGAAATGAAAATAATAATTGATTTGCGTGTTTAGTGCCACTACAAGTAAAAATCATTTTAAGATGTAAAATTAAAGGGAAATTTTTTTTCAATGTCATTGATAAATTATTTTTTTATTGATTGATATTTGTTTTTTAGCTTACTATCTGAAGAATGACATTTTATATAATTACACACATTTAATGTGCTTCAAGCAAATACAAATTTGCGCTGTTTTTTTAAATATGTTAAGCAACATATTGGTGTCAAAAATATTATACTATTTTTAGTTTCAGGCAATAACCATTATCCCGTGAAATTATCCAAAAATATTGCTGGACATATAAAACGAAGGCGTTGCAGGATGTGTAGCCGATCACACAAAATGAAACTGACATCATATTGCTGTCCGAATTGTCCTCAGCAACCCGGCTTGTGCTTGGACCCTTGTTTTGATGTATATCACAATTTTTTAAAAAGTGTTGAACATTTTTGATTTATTAATACGTTTTGATTTACATATGTTTTAAATGAATTTAAATTATGTTTGAATAAATAATAAAATCGATTTATTTGTATATTGATTTATATTTCCAAATACACATTTATATTTGAATAATTTTGTCTGTATATATGCCTTGATTATAAAAATTATAAAATTAAAACTACCCATATATAATTTTCAGAATGAATATTGTTGAATATTGTATATATGCCCTTTATTAAAAAACCAAATAAACTATTTTATTGCTGAATTTACTTGGTTACTATTATGAAATACTAGTTATTTATATTTTAATGCGGTAATTTGTATTTTACAGCGTGAAAACTTTTTGACTCGTTAATTGGAGTCCTGTAAAATACTGAACGTGTGATTTTTGTATGCGACTTTTTGGTTTTATTAATTAAAACTTGTTGAAACATTTATGAAAAAATTATATTTTCACCATCAGCGGCCGTTTTTGTTTGCTATAATAGAACTAAAATGACATACCTTGGAGAGTAGAGGAAACTATACCGGTTTACCCCAACCCTTTTACGTGCTTTGTACTCCGCGCTTATACAACACGTGGCTTCACTGAATCAGTAATCAACCAAACATTGTGTATCTGCGTTCTACACATCAACCACAAAATTTATGAATATTTGTACCTGGTAAGAAAACTAAATACGTATGTAAAATTTTTAATTTGTAGGTATCTATTAATATGCTTTGCACTGATAAATATCATTTTATTTGTTTTTAATGTAAACTTATTGATTTCAGGACGTTTCAATAAAGATGAACGATATCATTGCATTAATTGCAATAGACATTATAAGAGAAAATTTACCTTAACATACCATTTAAAATACGAATGCGGAAAGGAAAAGCAATTCCATTGCGTTGCATGCCCAAAAAGCTTTCATAGAAAAACCAACCTTCGCCAACATATGTCTACTAAGCATACGACAAAACTTAGACAACATTTATGTACTTTATAAAATATTAATATGTGTAAATAGATGTATGTTTGTTGTCATTAATTAATTAAATTAAAGTTAATATTTTTAACCACCTTTAATTAGCTTGATTGATTTGTTGTAAGCAACCTTGAAATGAACAATACCTGATTAAAATTGAAAAAAATATGCATACCCCATTAATAATTATAATATTGTAAATATTATGCTAAAATGTACTTATACCAAAATATATTCTTGAAATGAAATAAAATCGCTCCAATCACATTTCAAAATTGTTTTTAATTTGTATATATTGCCGCACGACAATATTTGTTTCCAAATTTAAAAAAAACAATATTTGTAATAAATCATTTGATATTCTCATACTAAAATTGTTATTTTTCAGAGTTTTTGGTAGAAGAACGACATTATTGCGAAACGTGTAGCAGAAACTACAAAAATAAGTTCACTTTAAATTATCATTTAAAATATGAATGCGGCAAAGAAAAGCAATTTAAGTGCGTCATTTGTCGTGCCGAGTTCCATAGAAAAGCTACGCTTCAAAGGCATGTAAAAGCCAAACATTATAATAGTATAGATATAAGTCACTATAATATATGAAGTGTTAAATAAAATATTGTTTGTTGAAAATCTTTCTGTATGTAGTTAAAATGTTAAATAAATTAGCAAAAAACTGTTTTCGCGTGGTTTAGGTGGGTATGTAGAATAATTAAACTAATTTCTTAAATTTTGTAATTTGTTATTTGTTTGATTAAATGTTTATATTGTAATAAAGATTGTTAAGTGTTAATTGTTTTATTTTATTTACTATGTCTACTAGTAAATAAATTTGTATGAATAAAACAAACGGCTTATTCGGACTATGCCAGTATATCCTACTTACCTCTAACCGAATTGGTAACAAAAGCAAACACAAGCGTTTAGTCGATAGTAGTATCTTTGTTCAAACGTAACATGTTGTCTGTGCGGTTTGTGAATACTAAGATGCTGTACCGAACAAACGCATTCTGACTTGTTTAGTGGCACCTCGCCACTAAACAAGTCAGAATGTTGCTTGGTTGGTATTTGGGGGGTTCCTCTACCAAAGAAAATAGCATCTCGACTAAATGATTACTTTCTACTAAATTTCTAACTCAGATAATGCTCATTCGGATTAAATTTAGTAATTTAATAATTAACGTGTACAAAGAAATAAATTTTGTCGAGTGGATAGTAAAATTTATTGTTAAATCGTTCAGTGGTGTTTCTGTCACTCGCCATTATATTAAGATAGTCCGAACCGGCCTTTAATTATTAAACTACTTTCTAATCAACTTAATCCGAACAATCCGCAACAATTCTACGAGCAAACAAAATTTAACTAAATTTAAAAACAAAAACTATGTTTTACATTTTTATAAAAAATAAATATAAATAAATAATAAAACTTTTTAAGAAAAATGATTATCTGCAAGTAGAAACAAATTTTGCCCGGCCGAGACATGTTTCTTTTACGCGATTAGGACAGTGTCTGACATACGTCGTGTCTGAAGACAAAAATTGCTTTATTTGTTTGTATTTGGCTCGGTTTTAATGACGTAATCTTTAGAGCAAACTGAAAGGTTAGACTTCACCCGACAAAAGTGAAAGCTACTATTGCCGCTTTTGTGTTACTGTAAGTTTTACGAGTCACAACAGTCTGATGAGTAGTCAAAGGTCCCATTTATGACTACTCATCAGACACGACGTCGGACAGACACAATTCTAGTGGTGTGAAAGGGTTGGGATTTTATATAAAAAGCGTCTTTTGCTGTTTTTTGGTTATCATTTAATGAATTTTATTGAGAAAAATAACTTCGTTTTTTTGATAATATCAAATTTGTTTTGTCTTAAGTCAAAGCAGGAAGATTTTTATTGTATTTGAAAATATATTTTAAACTTTTTGAAAATTGATATAATTTTAGAGTTTTTATGCACCTTGGAAAATTTTGGACCGGTTAAAGTGCACATAGTACAATTTATATTAATTACAATACAACAGTAAATACTTTATATTCAAATGTCTCATTTTTTAGGTTACGAATTTCACGAAGAAAATTCGCAAGCCCAAGAACGGTTTCATTGTCCCACTTGCCATCGACATTATAAAAGGAAGATTCATTTAAACGCCCATTTGAAACATGAATGTGGAAAAGAGCCAACGTTAAGTTGCAAAACTTGTAATAAAAAGTTTTTGAGAAAATCTAATTATAAGGCGCATATGAATAGAATACATAATTTAGTAATTTGTGATTAACTATGAGAAAATTCAAAAATATGTTTCAACATGTTTTGATGACTTAACTTAGGTTGAGCAAACCCCTTTTAACTAAAGGGACACATAATTCATTTATATTGGAAAGTGGGCAACAAAGACAAAAAAATTGTTCCGTATTTATTGTTGATGGTCTTTTTTATGGAGATGTCCAAATGAATGCTTTAAATTTATTTGTCGCTTGCGGGCCGTACAAAATATCTTGGAGGTTTGCCCAGTCTTAAGTCTTAACTAGTTTGAATAAAGTGCACTGTATAAAAACATGTTTTTATGTTTTCAACTAAGGAATGTTTTTGAAGCCACTTTGGATATCAACAGCGGTATTTTAGTGCGTGAATAATAAATGAATGGATTTTTTAATTTCGTATTAAATATACTTGAAAATTTATTGAATGGTTACTGTTTTGAGAATGAATTACATTTTTTAAATGGTTTGTTTTAAACTCATGCATTCATTCTATTTAAACCAGGGACTTAATCCGAACAAGGAACAAGAAACGGAATAAACTGCTAAAATTTTCTTGAATTGCGAACCGGTATCCAGCCGTATTTTTTTTAATATTACATATTTTTAGAAATGTTTGAGATTTTTGGTACGTTTATATAAAAAGTTTTTTATTCATCGCATTTCTGCTTTCAGACGTTGGTTAATTGGTAATAAGTTTAATGCCATTTTAGTTCAATACACTAAAATGCTATGCATGCCCAGAAATATGTCTTTTACTTTTAAATTTTTAACATTACGCATTTTCAGTTGAAGGTGACCAAGAAAACTTGCTACAACTACAACGATATTATTGTCCGGCATGTAATAGACACTATAAAAATAAAGGCCACTTAAATTCTCACATAAAACACGAATGTGGAAAGGAGCCCGGACTAACTTGCAAAATATGTAATAAAAAGTTTTTGAGAAAATCTAATTTGAAGAAACATCTTATTTGTGTGCATTCTGTAGTCACCGATGATGATAATTTAATAAATTAACTTTTTTTATTTTAAATATTTTTAGAAACATTATAATTTTATTGTATTGACACTTTCTTGTTATGAATAAAATTCTTACACAGTTTTGATGTTTTTTTTTTCAAATAACTTGATTTAGTATATGTTTGGTTGTGGGCGATTTTGATGTAGATAAGCAAGGAAAAATTTATTTGCAGATTAATGCTATAATATATATCATATCAGACTTACTTTTAGGCACTTGTGTATGAAGTATAGTTATTGTCCATACTACAGAACATTTTTTGCAAATGTTTCAACTAACTGCTGCTTAAATTTATTTTGTGACATTGTTTTCTTTCCTAAATTTCTTTAGTCAGACGTCCTATAACCACGGTGTTCTCCTATTCTACATCTTTTATTCTTATTTCTCTTGCATTTCTCTTTATTCTATAATAATACTTTTCAATTCTATTTTTTATAGCATATTAATGTTTATGCTATAGTTTTTTGGTATCCAGACCCATTTTACGAGTTTTAGACATTATAGCATCCTCTGATCAAATCTCCCGGCTCCATCGACATCCATTTTATCGACATTCAATTACAACTACTTTAGCTTGTAAAATAGATCAAGATTTGCCACACATATGTTAATCTGCTTGTTTCCATATTTGGCGTCATCTATAGTAACAAAAACATCAAAAGATTGATACGCATAGAGTCATTTGGATCTTAATAATAACAAATTTAAAAAAACCAACAATTTTCACCGTAAAAGAAAAGGTGATATAATAACTAAATCTAATCGAACACTTATGTTCAGTAGAAAATTTAGTACCACAGAACCACTACATTTACTAACTGCCAAATAAAATTAAGATACAAAAAGATTTAAAGCCTAATTAAAAAGTACTATTAGTAAAAAAGAAATAACTAGTTTAACAAATTTTCTACTGACTGGATCTCGAATACCAAGCCAATAGCAGAAATGTTATTGTTATTGAATTGAGACCCAACAATAAATATTATATGTGGAAACT
>JARJEC010086579.1:0-13038 GCA_030264575.1 Tachinus sp. AB-2021 | reverse complement strand
TGTGCCCTATATATTGTTTTCTTTTATTCTTTGTACTATTTAATGCTAATCACTCATAATATATTATTTTTGTTATTTATATATATATATATACATATATATATATATATATATATATACTTTGTTATTTTCTTTTGCTTCATATTTGTTTCTATCACAGTATGATGATAACCAGGTAATTGGTCGAAACTAGTCCGGTTTAATAAATATTTTTCGTTTTTTCCTGATAAGATATATAAAAAGTTGTTTTATGTATTAATCTACTTTTAATTATAGTGCAATTAACCAATAAAAATGTATGCACTATCTCAATGCACAAAAAATTAAAAATAAAAATTCCTTTAATAAGAAATGTAAATTAATTTATTGAATTTTATATTTTTAATTTCATAAAAAACGATTGTTTTTTCTCCGATTGTTTTAAATTTTTAATACCTCTAAAAATTAAGATAATAAAAAGCTGTTTTGACCTGTTTAGTCTTTTCAACTAATATTAAAAAAAATGAAAAAATATAAATACACACAAAAATTATTTTGTAAAAAAACAGTTCAGGTTCCATCAAATTAAAAGATTTTTTTAAAAACAATTAACAAACATATTTTTTTATAAGAGCCGGTTAAAAATTTCTAAAATAATGTTTTTTTCAAAGTTTCTGAATAAACTTATTTACTTTTTAAAATGATAATATTTTAGATCAGATTGAAAAAACCTCCCAAAAAATGAGAGAAAAAAAACAAAGATAAAGATATGGAAAATGAATTAAACAACAGCATTTATATAATGAGCTTAGAAAACTCTAAAAACAATAAAACATTTTAAAATATTTAACAATAGTTATCTTCGCAAATAAAATAAAATTTGTTAACTGTAAAAAATTTAATTTTTTTAATAAAAATATTTAGATTTAGATTTTTAGGTACAGAATATTTGCAAAAAAAATCAGAAAAATGACATTACTGGGACTGGCGACGACCTATGGTGAAAAATACGAGGCAGTATTTTAAAGCACCAAGCCAAGTGAGACATTTTACAGACATGCATTTTTTTCGGAAATCGTAAAAAATATTTTAAATTGAATCAAAAATCAAGTTTGTTATTCTTTAGTATTCCATAGTAACAAACAAATGATTTAATAAATTAATCATAAATGTGTCCTGTAAAGTCATTACCACATTAGTCATTAAAATGCACTTTGCTTGCTCGTAAATAAGCAGGGAACTGTCATAGAAATAACGACTAAAAAAGTATTGTGACACTAGTTAATTAACCAAAAGTTCCTACATTTAAAATAGCAAATTGTTTATTACATTTGTTATAAGAATAATAATTGTATTGCAATCAACTTAAAACATTCGTCTGGTATAAATAACACAGCGCATTATATTTGAATAAAAAGAATGAATATTATTTTAATACTTAGGTGAAAAAATTAAAAGAGATACTTTAACATCCCGCAAATTTAATGATTTCACTCAACATTTAAAGCTTAAGAGAAAATAAGTCTGAGTAATGAAATCAACAATATTTATAATGAACATGGAATTAAAAGGTGGGACAGAACAAGTGGAAATCCAAAAGAAATTAATTAATAAATGGGATTAAATAAATGGAAAGGCAAGGAAATTAATTTCCCCCGTTTTACAAAGTTAAAGCAACACAACGAGCAAACAAAACAGAAAAAAATAACGTTATCGTGCACATTTTGCAAAGCGAATTTAAATCGCAATTAGAATGTAATGTTATGATCTGAAATCACGATAGAGCTTTTAATTATCGACTTTATAAAAGATATTTCAACGTTACGTGCTTTGTATTTTTTGTGTGGGTTTATCTTGTATTGATTTAATGTCTCCGCAAGGATACTTAAATTATATTTACATTTCGATGTTGATTTAATTGGAAATGCGTATTCACGGCAATGAAATTTAATGTGTAGTTGTCAGTATTCATACGTGCCTATTGTTATATTATTTTGGAATATACTGTGGTGTACGAAGCGGAACGAACGTGTAATATAGGCCTGTGCGTATATGTTGGCCAACAATCAATACATCAGTTTCACTTTCATGAATAACCCACCCTTAAAATATCAAACAAGCCGAACGAAAATAGAAATGTTATTCAGTAATAATTGCCTCTTCAGAAGCTATATCCATCATAATTCCTGACAAATTGTAGAAAGAAGTCTGAACTTACACAAGTTTTTAGTTGCAGACGTATATATCATATGAGGGAAAGAAAAAGTCAGTCATAAGTTGTTTCTTTCAGCAGTTTTTCGTGTCCCTTTACTGTATAGGAGGAAGTGATCCGAGCTGGATCTTATAAGCTGGCACCCTAATGCGATTAAATGTGTCTGGTGTTGTCTTTCTAAAGTTCAATGTGATAAAATCCAATTTGCACGTTACAAACATTTTTACTTTTCCCGTTCCATAAGTGTCGCGTGTGTAATCCATTTATGAAATTGCATTCATTACGGCTAACTTGATTATTACGTGTACAATTGAAAATGGTGGATGCGCCGGGCTCAGTTATGATTACCGCTTTCAAGCGACGGTTTTTATCAAACAAGACAGTACGTATTGTTCCGGTAAAAATGAAAGTGGGACTCTCGCCGCGCAATATAAGCAATATTTCATTCTATGTCTAATTTAAGAGCTTTAGTGTATAAAAGGTCTAAGAGTTTGATGTGAAGTGCTCTTCACATTGAACATTTCCAATGGCGTGTCGAGTTGACTGCGCACAACCAAAGAACACATCGTTTTATCACGAGTATTTTTTCCGCCACAGGAAATTGTATTACAATTTCCAAACTATGGGGGATATTGAAAACGTTTCTGATAGAATGTCTTTCGCGTCCGAAAAAATATTATATCCGCCCTTCACTCGTTTAATATGGCAGAAATTATTCCGAAAAATATCCTCGAGAATGGAATTAAATTAACGTGGCATGCGCTTTTATATAAATGACTTACAGCTTATTAAAAATGTAGTTGTTTGAAATCTCCGGGGAGCATTAAATCCAACTCGTTGCTCATGTCTTAAAGTACACTTGCAGTAATTTTTCTCTCGGCGGATTATCGTCTAATTTCCTTTCTTTGTATTTATTTATTTATGTCCCAAAAGACTTCAAAAATATTGTATCTTACTAAAATTGACTGCTCGTAGCATGACTCAATCTTTGCAGGAAATAAGTTTAAAGGAATTCAATTAAATAATAAATGCAAAATTCAACATTATAAATAATGCATCTCTTTGATGTAACGTTATAATTTATAGAATTATAAAATAAAAAGTTTGAAAACAAATATGCTTTTTAAACATTACATCAAAATAATTTTAGAAAGTGTAAAGCTCAATTATAGATAAATTTGGTTTCGTTTCAAGTCAGAAGTAAAATAAGAGTGCTTGGACCACATACCAGAAATAATACTTTAATTACAAACGAATTTTTTAATTAAATTTACATTATTTAATCCCGTGATTCTCAAACAGTCTGCCGCGAGATTCTTGAAGAGTGACGCCATTTTCAGTCAGTAGCCCCTTCTAAAATGATTATTTTTTATTTATCAATTGACGCTAGATTCAGACAGTTAGTGTGCCATCAAATTTTAATTTTGAAAAGTGTAACGTGATCAGAAAAATGTTGAGAATCATCAAATCACTCGCATAATCAAATATCAAATGTGACCTATAACTCACAAACCGCGGCCCACAACATATAGTTCAGTCAAAATTCTTTCTTCTAGTGCTGGGATATTTCTTCGTGAAGAAATAGCTACCTGCACTTCACGAAGAAAAAAAGAAGTGTGTCAGAAAACATGTCACGGGGGTTCGCGAGTTGGCGCAATAGCTTATTAGCTAGGTATTTTGTACAAGCAACATTTTTGTGTACACCAAATTTTACATCGCAAACATTTCCTGCACTTCGGTGATTTAATAAATTGTAAAATATAATTTTTCTATTTTAAAACAATTTTTCAACCTTACACTAATACATTATGAAAATTTGTCAACATTTAGTAAAAGATTATAATATTTTGGCTTATTCTTGACAATATTTTTTCGCCCTTATTTATTACAAACACAACTTTAATATTTACAATCGCAGCTGCAAAAGAATGAAAAATTTGTACAAGTTTAGTAAATATAAAATAGTTATAAAACTTGCAACATGCAATTTTAATTTTTTTGAAATTATTATAATTTAAGCAGTTTTATGAATGTATAATCAGCTACAAAGAAAAATTTAAGTTCCGCAAATTATCATACGAATTTATTTCAGTCCTATAGTCAACTATATACAAAAGTTGGCAGCGCATTCAATGCATTATATGAGAGATACAATAAATTTGAAAGTAGTTTGATAAAGTTCCAAGCATAACTAAGGAACTTGATATACATACTGAAAACTTTTAAACGAATGCAAATATTTTAACAGAACTAGCACCCATTGTGAATTAATTTTGCTGCATAATTAAATGACTTTAATGAATTTAATCCGGCTTTTCTAGTAAGAACATAATATAATATCATGAATGCATAATTTATTACATCATTGTTTGTCTTCAAGATCGAGATTATTAAATATGTCATTTAATTATCTTAAAATAATTTTGCAGATGAAACATTGTTGGTGTGTGTATGTTAATCTATCTTAAGGCGGTGTATGTTTTGGAAATGAATCGTCGGTCGCCGATCTCGGTTAAAGCGTGTGATAATAC
This sequence comes from Tachinus sp. AB-2021, assembly GCA_030264575.1. Classification (NCBI taxonomy): domain Eukaryota; kingdom Metazoa; phylum Arthropoda; class Insecta; order Coleoptera; family Staphylinidae; genus Tachinus; species Tachinus sp. AB-2021. The sequence goes on along the minus strand of JARJEC010086579.1, from coordinate 8,316 downwards.
CTGCAATGTTTGTAAATACGATGGAGTTTATTTATATAGCTGACTTAGATCACTTCCGATTTAGCTAGAAGCTTGCGGTATTATTTCCGTTACATCTAACTTTTCCATTTACGAATAATTTTCTTGAAGATTTTCTTTTATTTTTAGCATTATTATAACATTTGGCGCCTCCCAATGGTTCAGTGGTTAGTGTTTTGACTGCCATTCCTTGCATTTGAATCCTGGTAGCCTTCACCTTAAAAACCAACTTTTTAAATTTAAGGAAAACTCATATTGAAAATTCGTTTTTTGAATAGGAAGTAAAACTGTAGGTTCCGTGTAATGTCGAGATATTGCATACACGTTAAAAAACCTAATATTTCAGATATTAATTTCTGAATTAGCAACAAAATTCTCAGATGTGGCTAACCTCCGGCGTCGGTGATTAATCTCAAAAGAACAGAAATAGACCGCTGTTAAATAATGCATAAAATATAACATTGGGATTATGTGCATTTTATAAGTTTATAACATCAATCAATAATGAATGAGCTTTTACTTTTTTGTTTGTTTTTTATTTTTATGATTCCTAATATTTAGGTTTTAAAATTGATTTTTGAATTGAAACTTCTCGGGGAGGCGCTTTTTCAAGGTCAAACTTAGGTAATGAAAAAACGTCATGGCTTATGACGCCTCATAAAATCTTTATGATCTACGTTATTGAGACAATATATAATAAATAAATAAATAATTTATGATGTGACTGAAATTGTCACAACAGTTTTACTTCTTCTGGGTACATTCGACACCGTCCAAGCAAACTTACATTTATATTATTATTATATATTTTTATCAGATATTCTGTTTTTCTTGAAATATAAAATATTAAATATTTTTATTATCTCCCAAGAACATTCAGAAAAAAAATAGTATTTGTATTTTCCTTTACTTTTACATGTTCAAGATTTTAGTATAAAAAATTTATGAAAATTTTGATGAAATTAGGAAATATTTTTATATAAATTGAATACATTTGAAAAAAATAAAACCAGGCAGTAATTATGTTGTTTTTGCATGTATAAAAACAACTACATTTTTTACCCGGAAAATTTGTAAAATCTTTTTTGATTTTTAAATATTTAAAAAAAGTGAGTATGCTCATGCACCACAGCTACATTTTTTTAATTAAATTCAATTACTCACATTAAAAATCATTAAATGTTACCACAACTCGCAATGTCCTTCGATTCACGACTTGCGACCAACAATCCATGGCCTTCGATCCCCGAATTTACCACACGCTACTCACAACTAATTCCAAATCCACTCATCGATTTTAAATCTTCTCTTCTTTCTCGCTTTAACATCACGAAACGTTGCATCAGTGTGATGCAGTCTTAAAAAAGTCTTACAGCAAACAATATTTTTTGTCTAAAATAAATTGTTTTGCAAAAGACATATTTATATCAAAGTTATGTTAAAAAAATCGTGAGTGTGCAAGAAACACACGGTAGAAGTAAAACCATTAATTTTATTATAATATAATTATACTTAAAATTAAATGCCAAAGTAAGTGTCATGTTTTTTAATTTACTGATTTCCATTCGTTACTGCTTGTAGCATCACCCTTAATTGATTTACGTTTTATTTCTCCGCGTTTTCGGACTCACACTACAATATAAAAGTTTTCACTTCAAAAATAGATAGATGACATAGAAAGAAAAGACTTGTTGGTTGACTTTCTCTCGTCAGCCTTCAATGCACTGCTGTAAGTCCCCCTTTTGCTGCTACATTTTCTGCAAGTTGTTTCAATTTAGTTTTATTATTGGTTTACAGATCATATCTTTTATATGGCCCTACACTCTTCTTGATAGCACTAGGTGGTCAATTTATTATTTTATACGTGCACTCGATGTCTTTTTTCCTTGTGTCTCGGAATTGATCTATCTTTCTTTTGGGTACAACTATTACTATAATTAATTGAAGTGACCGTTACTATGTAATAATTCATTCTTATGAAATAACATAATCATCTCGAATAGATTACTAGTTTCGGCTCCACTAAAGTCTTCTACGGATGTTACAAGTTATATGAGTTAAGAATTAAACAATAATTATATTTATACTGACCATTACAAGATGATGAAATAAGCTAATGACTACATAAAAACAAGTTAGTACTTAATGACCTAGGGATTAAAAATTGTAGCGGGTAAGAGAGTATACAGCGGTTAAGGTATTATACTAATGACATACAAGGTTTAAAAATTATTACAATAGAATGGCAATAATAATATTACATAAACAAATTTAGCTAAGTAAATTTAGAAACAATTAAAATGCTTTAAAAACTATTCCTTTTGATTCGCTGGTTCATAAAATTTCCAGATGTGGGCAAGCTTATTCCTACGTGTATAATGGTTCGATAAACTGGGGTATAATTTGTGAAATTCAGTTAAATATGTCGATGTTTTACTAAGACTGTAACGATCCGATAAACTGTTAAAAGTTTTATTATTTGTTTCTATCACCGTATGATGATGACCAGGTAATTGGTCGAAACTAGTCCGGTTTAATAAATATTTTTCGTGATAAAATATATAAAAAGTTGTTTTATTTATTTACAAGTTTTAGCTCAACGGGAATAGAGCGATGGTTCAATAAAAAAAGATCTTATTGGTGTCGGTCACTGCAGGACCCCCACTAACAAATATGCCGCATGAACCAAATTATTGAATTGCCGCCTTCACACAGAGGCGTTTTTAGCATACGCTAACGAGGCTATAGCCTAGGTCGTCTTCATAATATAATATAATATAATTATCTTTTTTTTTAAATTATTGACCCACAAATTGTAAATATAATGACCCACCGACCCGAAAAAATAATAATAAATAACAACAGTCGGGCGGAGTGGGTGGGTTACTAAAATTGAAATTATTTGTTCTTTTTTAATTATTATTGTAAATATAGTAATCCACCCACCCGTCTAACTATTTTGTTTATAACAGCCGGTGGGTGGGTGGGTAACTAAAATTAAAATTACTGATAATTTTTTTTAATTATGGATCGTTAGTTTTAAATATAGTGACCCACTTACATGCCCAAATATTTTGTTTCCAAAAAAATTATACAAAAACAGCCAGGTGGGTGAGTGGGTGGTTAACTAAAATTTACATTACTGGTCTAATACTTTTGATCGCCTTTTAAAATTATTGCCCCGGTAGTTGTAAATATAGTGACCTAACCACCCGCCCAATTATTTTGATTCGAAAAGATTTATACAAAAACAGCAAGGCGGATGGGTGGGTAACTAAAATTAATATTACTGGTCCAATATTTATTATCGTTTTTTAATTATTGACCCGGTAGTTATAAATCTAGGGACCTACCCACCCGCCCAATTATTTTGTTTCCAAAAGATTTATATAAAACCATCCGGGCGAAAGGGAGGGTAATTAATATTACGTGTTGCAAATGTAACAACCCACTACTATTTTGTTTACAATAGATTTATATAAAAACAATGGAGCAGGTGGGCGGGTTACTAAAATTAAAATTACTGCTATAATAGTTTTATCGTTTTTAAATTTTTTTGACCCGGTAGTTTAAATATAGTGATTGGCCCACCCGCCCAGTTTTGTTGCAATTTTTATAGCTCACATAAGCTTAATGATTTTGTTCAATTAATATATTCAATTAATAAATTTTGTTCATCATCATATCATGTTTATCGATCCTCAATTTTCATTGACTTTGATCTTTTTGCATGAGTTATTTCTCACATACATTTTCATAAATTTTCTTGCAACAACTTTTCGTGCGTTTCAGAATTAATTAATTTTCAGAGAATTTTGTCAATCACGGTTTTGTAAAGTTTCATTTATTTTGTTTTTAGCTGATTTTCATACTTTTTTACAATTTTAACGTCTGGAAAGAGATAAGTAGTGGAAGAATAGTAATGGCCTAAAGCTCTTACAATTCATAAGATGGCCTTCACTTCATATACAAGGTGGCCCAAAAGAGATGGATAAGGCGTTTTTTGGCTCCTGAATCGGTTGATTCATCGATTCATATATTCATAGAGTGGCACTGGGCCATTGTGTCGTTCATGGCCGACATAAAAGTAACAGATATAAAAAATAGAACTCTGTTCCAATAAGGGACTAACTGTTTGGTTCCGTTGACTGGAGTCTTCGTTATTTGGTTGGGTATAACCAATTAAATTATAAGTTAAGCTTAGGAGCATTGTAGCCTGTAGCCTAATATTTGGTCCCAGTCTCGTCTGCGTGTCCTGGGTATTCAATATTTGGGTAGTCAAACGCACACTTTTCATATTCCAGTGGTAAAGCAACCGTTTCTCAAATATCAGAAATAGAGCTTGACTGTAGATGACAATATTATCTATACCACCGAGGTACACTATAGTCGATGTAGCTTATGGCTCAGGGGCCTTTGGAATGTGACTCAATCTAAGTAGTATTACAGTGGCATCTTTCCGGTGTGCTGAAAACCTAGATTTTTGCTAGTAGTCGCTTTTAAGGTATAGCATAGAAAAGACCTTAGCGTCTCCGAGATCTGTGAACTTCTTGGATTGTTTACCATGTTGTTCTGCCAGCAGCCGCTTTTCGGGTCTAACCTCGAACAGACTTTTGGATTTCCAAAATCTGCCTCCTTTATCGTAGGGGTAGGTGTTCTCTCGAACGGCGTTGATTTTGTGGTAGTTAACATAGAATTGTTATTGTAGCCGCAGATTAGCTGAGGGCAGACGATAGTTTTGTACGTCAGAATTTTGGTCTGACGCGAGAGGTCTGATCCATTCCTTGTCATAGAGTGTAAGAATGCTGTACATTGCTTCGCTGGCCCCTATACCTCTTGCATACACATCTCTAAGCAACCAAAGCCTGTCCATCGTACGATACATTACAGTATCATAAAAAAGTATGTAGGTGTATTAGGAAGTAAATGCATTCATACACACAATTTAACAAATTAAACAATCAAAATTCCATTTGTTAAATTATTTGAGTATCAAACATTTAAAATATTTTATTGTTTTCTAAAAAATGATGTGAATGATTAAAATAATCAAACGTGCATATCTTACTCGGGAATCAAACCCGGAACCTTTAACGTCGTAGACGGTTTTTCAACCAACTACGCCACCGACGTCGGCAATTTATTAAGTTGATGCTTCAGTTCGTAGCGTTTTTGTTTTCCAAGGTATAAGTCCTTTTAAAATAAAGTTGTTTGACAAATATCAATGTCATTTTAATGCCATGGTATCGTTTTTTGAATACTTTTTGAATTTGTCAATTTGTAAAAAGTTAGGTGTAATCATTGGTTAAAGAAAAAGTACAAAAAACATTTCCGACATATAAAGGATATTCTTAAGTTAAGTTAAGGGATCGAAGGCCATTATAATCATTTGTTTACCGAAAGAACGCAATCGACTGCACAAAAATATTTTACCCGTTTCAAAAAGGGACATTTTGATATAAATGATATCCCCCGTTCGGGAAGACCATCCGGTTTAATGAAGACAGATTAAATGGTTCAATTTGTGATGATCCACGTTAATCATAAACAATGCAGGATGATATATCATTGATTATGTATTTTGAGTATTTAAAAAATTAAATTTTAAATTAAATAAAAAACGCTGCAAACTTATGCATCAACAAAATAATAATTTAAATTGCAAATAATAATTTATAAATATTGGTAAATAAAATTAAATAATTTGTAATTTATTTTTATAATTATTATAGTTTATGATAAGCTATTTTAACTTTGTCAATAATAAAATATTAAAAAAGCTAAAATAATAATAAATTTGATACAAACTAAATGTTCCCAACGATAATGCTAGGCAACATTTTAATATTCCGGCTTTATTAGAAATGCTTTATAATCCACCTTGTTTGTTTTCTAGTCATTAATCACTTTATAATAAAACAATTGTTTCACGAACAAGCGCAAAATATGTTTTGTAAGTTTCAATCCGGATGGAAACAAGACGCTAAAGCCTATTGAATAATAATTTCATAGTGGATCGTTAATAATAAATGCATTCACTGGATAATATTGACAATCGGTTAATTCCATGAATGAAATACAGTTCTTATCTAAAATATGAGTGAAGATTTGATCAATGTCTATTTTATTGTTTGTAATGTCATAATTAATGTATGTAATTATTATATGGTGGATAATAAAAACATCCAGTTTTTATATTTCACGACTCGTTTTATACGGGAATGATAAATGATCAACTACTATATCGTGCTAGAGCTTAATTTAAAATGTGATGGACATATTTAGTGTGTCCGAATCAGTCGCGTTCTACACGTAACATTATTTTTTAAAGTGGATTTCTTATTGGATTTCTAAATAGTGAATTAGTTTTTAAATTTATAATTGAGCAATGGCATTGAAAATAATGTAATTTACATGTTATGAAAACGGGCAAATTAATTTAATTGAATGGAAATCTACTGAAGAAAACATTACCGTCAATTACGCTACGGAATGTGCGTACTTATGAGTTTTAAAATAAGTATAGAATGAAGTTCATGTCTTCCCAAAATCTCGAGAAACTTAAAAATAAAGTTGTAAGCTTGTTAATAACACCGGCAATGCTGCAAAATGCAAATGTAAACTTAATTAAGAGTGTTTACAATCGATTAGTGGACATTTATTGCAATTTTATATTATTTTTCTAGCCCATCAAAAATTATACAAAAAATTCAATTAAATAAAGTTTATTTCTGTCTAAACCGAAAATAGGATAATACTGTCTAAAATAAATTGTAAAAACTAAAATTAATATCTTTGTTTCAATGAATAATTACGTCATCTTTAAAAATAAGGAAGATATGACATAGCCTACTCTAAAATACATACACCAAGTTGACAGCTAATATCTCAGTAAGTATTGACTTTGTAGTTTTATAAACTTTTTCAAGATCAATCGAACAAGGAATTCAAAAATAATAAAATATTCAGGGTTTGCTATTTAAAAAATAAAGCGGAAATGGCACTGTAAATTATTTTTTATATATAAATAGCTGATAATGAACAAAGCTACTTTTATAAAAATATTTATTTAATATTACAGATATAAGCTGGACAATGAAAAACCAACCAGCCTGTATAATAATGTAACAAATAATCCTAAAATTAATTGATAGTTATAGGTGTAATTATTTGTGAACCCAGTGGATCGACGCAAATAACTTTTTCTTGCCAAAAAACGACTCATGTTCCTCGGTTTATTAGTTACCCTTGAAATATAACTACGCCCTTTTAATTCAACTATGGTCAAAACAATTAGAATGTTAAATTTAATTATTTATTATTCTTTAATTGCCCTCAATTTAAAATGTAAAAACACAACTTGCTCAAAACAACTGAGATATTATGAATAAAACAATCAAAAGTTAACAAAGTTTACATTATTTCTATAGACTAAGTATTTGATAAGTTATATAAATACGTCACTTAGAGAATGATTATATTATCAAACTGTTGAAAATTCATTGACATTATTTTTATGTAAAATAAGCAAAATTAATTTGTAACATCATAAGCATGTGGGGTAAAAATTTGAGTTGATTTTGATAAAATTTTGAATAAATCCGAATATTTAATGTAATTTAACAATCAAACAAAAACATAAAAAAAATATTTCTGAAAATTTTAATTCATTTTTCAGCTTGCTAAATTAATTTGGGACATTTTGAGCATGTTCGGTGAATATTTTGCGTCGATATTGATAAAATTGTCGCCTCAGCTCGAATAAATCCGAATATTTAATATAATTTAACAAAAAAAAAAATCATAAACATTTAAATAAATTTTTCAGCTTACTAAATTAATTTTCAACATTTTTGAGCATGTTTGATGAAAATTTTGAGTCAATATTGATAAAATTGTGGCCTCACCTTGAATAAATTCGAATATTTAATATAATTAAACAAATAAAAAATCATAATTTTTTTTTTTAATTTTAATTAATTATAATTTTTGAGCTTGCTAAATTAATTTGCTACATTTTGAGCAAGTTTGGTAAAAAAATGTTTGAGTCGATATTAATAAAATTGTGGCCTCAGTTTGAATAAATACAAACATTTAATATAATTTAACAAAAAAAAATCATAAAAATATTTCAAAAAAATTTAATTTACTTTGCTATATTTTGGGCATATTTGGTAAAAATTTTAAGTCGATATTGGTAAAATTGTGGCCTCAGCTTGAAAAAAAGCTTGCTAAATTAATTTGCAAGATTTTAAGCACGAAAAGTGAAAATTTTGAGTCGATATTGATAAAATTGTG
>JARJEC010086527.1:0-22131 GCA_030264575.1 Tachinus sp. AB-2021 | reverse complement strand
GTTACAAAAATTTTACTTGTTTGTAGTCGTAGATAAAGTATAGCACCATATATATAAGTTATAATAAAACATGGGTATGAATTTAAAAAGCATATGAACAGTTTTGTCATAGTCATAATTTTGCAATCTGAGTATATTTGACTAATAAAAACTATTTTATTGTTTTAATAAGTGTGCGAAATATTCAAGCATTGATAAGTTTCATAGCATCATAAATCAAAATTCTAAGTATTATTTGTTGATAAAAAATTGTTTGTTGTCGTCAGAACCTACATATTAAAAAAATGTAATATGGTGCAAAATACGGCTCATGCATTTTAAACTGAACTCTAGATGGGAGTGTCCTAGCTCCATAAGGGACTGAGATAAAATTGTGTATTGAAACATAAATTTGAATCTATGGAAACTCTGCGATATTCTCCGTCTTAACTAATCTCTATATCGAGGTGTCAGAGCTCAGGATAAAATGCATGGGCTGTAAGTTTCTAAACAAACAAACTAACACACCATATTTATTTTTTTTAATTCAAAATTGTTTGATAATTTATAATACCTATTTTAAACCCCATCTGCGGACACTAGACATGCATATATTTTAATCTGTTTAGTAAAATCAACTAATTTAACCAATTAAATATTAATTTATTTAATTCATCCAACACATTATGACTAATAAAATTAATAATTAAAGATGTAATAAATAATATAGAAAGAACATAACAGCTAACGAATTTATCTGTTACTAATTAACCGAACAAAGGACTAATAGTTTCTAGATACAAAAAAAGTAATTTATATAAACTACATAATCTATATAACATCTATGGCGGCATCCATTATAAAAATTAGACCGGGTGTATCATACTGTCCGTCCCAAGCCTTCTTTTGTAGAAATGCAACTTAATACAACTTTGGGAAAAATTATTTATAATCACAACCTACTTAAGGGATTTTTTGGTATTATTTCCGATTTTCAAAATCATGGGTCGTGTGTACTGTTGGATTAAATTGAAAAAGAAACAACTTTTGTTTGAAAAAAAAAACACATTTGCACAAATTCTTATAATTAAATCAAAAGTAGGCCATGGGGTGTCGTTTCGTTTGAAACATTTTTTGTAAAAGGTACGGTTTACGAATAAAACAATTGCCAAGAGTGTTATTCAGTATAATCTTAATTCAAATAATTTTGTTTTACTTTTTATAAAATGTCCTACAATGTATTTTCTTTAAATAAGTCTGTCTTTTTTAATTATCTATCCAATAGTATTCATATTGATTGATGAGTGTAAAACTTGCTGACAATTTTGTTAAAATTTAAACCTAAGTAATATTCATTCATTTTTAAATAGATAATGACTATAAAATCTGTTTGAAAAACATTTTCTTATGACAAAAACAAAAGTAGTTTCATTTTTAATTACCTATTCAATGGTACTACACATGATCAAGGGTTACATTTGAACGTTGCCCCCCTAGCGATCTTTTTTGAAAACTTTAAATACTCCCAAAAATTTCTTTAAGTAGTCTTTGGATATAAATATTTTTCCCAAAGTTTTAAGATGGTCTGATATACTCAATATATTAATGTGTATAAATTAACTGTGATGTAAAATCGAAACCTTATATATATATATATATATATTAAATATTAATTAAGTTCATAATAATAAGTATAACTCACCAAACAAAGTCCCTGTATTCTAGATCTATAACCAACACAAGAATCACTTTGTATCCCTGTTTTTTTTAACACAATCATTTTTTTCACTATCCTTTTAAAATTTATATTGAACAACAAATCGTCATGTCGAACTCCATTTTAGAAAGTTAAAATTAAATTGCATTATTATTAACAGAATTCGTAACATGACCAAAAATTGTAAGTGTATATATGTGTGACACCGACGTTTATTTTGGCGCGCAGCTATAATGAGAATTATGAGTTACGACACTGATGACCGTTCCAAGTGACCCATGGTACATACGCGCTATATAAATTAATAATACCAGTTCGAAAATGTAGGAATGTTTATAGTTCACGCATATATTTATAAATAACATAATATCGCACAGCAAATAAATTAATTACAAAACTGTGTTTTTAAATATTACATGAACAAATCGTCACCTTAATAAATTAATATAAGCAAGATGTTACAACATTTTGGAACACTTACAAATAACGTTTTGACTTTTACTACATATATGAAAATTTATTACTTTAGCATAGTTGCGGACACCTCCAAAAAGCGGACAACTCGTATAATGGAGCAATTTAGAATGCACCGACATACATTTATGTATTTATCTGAATTTCTTTTAAACGGACGTTGTATATATATATATATATATATATATATATATATATATATATATATATATATATATATATATACACACAAGGTGATCCACCTAAGAAGGAGCAGGCGTTTTTTGCGTTGTCCTTGGACTTAGAGATTTGAATTTTGGAGGGTGTAATATAGACTATTAAAGCTTTAAAATTGCAGATTTACAATTATCAGATCGTCTTATGTTTCCTAGTAATACAATTTAATTTTAAAATTTTAATCATAAGTAGTATAACTTTAAAATTCAAATGTTTTAATAATTACTTATTTTCAACAAAAAGCCAACAAAAGAATATTATTATTTATACTAATTAAGTGATTTTTAAATTTAAGTAATTAATAAAATCTGAATAATACCAGCCGTCCTAATAAATAAAATTTAATAAACTATTATGAAAGTCCATGAACACTGAATTATATAAAACTGGAACATGTTCTTTCTACTTTAAAAACCGTCCGGCGTGTTAGAAAGAGCGCGCTGTGCACGATAGGAATAAATTTCAGCCTTACTAATTAAATCAAATGTGCCGAACATGTAGCATTTTAGTAGTATTTGTATTTGTCGGGTTTTACCTAACTGGCAATTTTTTTTGTTTCCCAATGGCGAATGGTACCGGTAGGCGGGGTAATGTGATCACCCATCCAAGTGCTGACCGTGCCAAACGTTGCTTGCCTTGCAAGCATTCTACATCGGCCGTATTGGAAATGCCACTCCGGCGGTTGGTGGCATTTTATTTTACGTCATTTATTAAAAAAGTAGTAGTTCTGCGCGCTCCCGTTTGACACCTTGCGTCGGAATGCAATCGTGCACAGGCATCTCCGTTTAACGCTGAAGCTCGTTATTTTTTGCCAGCGCCGCTTACGATATCATTCCAGTTAGATATAATTCAGTGGTCATGAATAACTAATGCCAATTTCGAAAATACAAAGAGTGCTTAGCACAAAATTTAAGTCACTGATTGAATTATATATGAACCAATCGCAAATAGATATAATTCTCCATACCTTGGTCATGATATTTGTTATCTGGTAAATATGCGTTGAGATGCTCTATTGCCGTAAAATAATTAACTAAATTATGTTTAATAAGGCGGCTAGTAATATTCAGATTTTATTTATTAATTAAATTTAAAATTCACTAAATTTGTACAAATAATAATAATATTTTGCGCATTTTCTTGGCTTTTCATTTAAAATAAATAATTATTAAAATATTTTAATTATAAAGTTAGAGTACCTATGATTAAAATTTTAAATTTTGTTACCAAGAAAAAAACACAAGGCGGACCACCCACCCTGTATATATATATATATATATATATATATATATATATTATATAATAATTAATGCATACAATATAATCTTTAATGTAAATCATTTTTGACAATGTTCGAACTAGTAGGAGGAGCACATCACATAATGCAATGACCTCCATAAACTGTGACTAACACATCAATATTATTGTTATTATAAATTTGTCGTTATTATTTCTCAAAATATTAATTAAACAATTTATTGAACTTGATGGTTTGACGTTACAAAAAATTAAAACTCCACAAATATAAGGAAAGGAAAAAAGGAAAAAGAAAAGTATTTTATTTAACTTATCTTATTAACAAACCAAATAATTATTTCAACATAAAATAGATTTTTGTTTATAATTTAATCGTCATAATGATTAGAGCTTCTACCGAGACTAAAAAAACTCAATGTCGTCTTGAAATCAAGATAGAGACGAAATACATTTTTTTCGAGATCAAGATAAGATCTAGGCGAGATCAAAACAAAATTTCAACGAGATCGCGCTTTATAAAAATATATAAATAAAATTATTATTTTTATAAAAACTTATTTAAAAAATTGTTATATTATATGTTATGTATAACTTAAAAATATTTTTTTAATCTAGACAAAATCTTGGCGAGATTCAAGATCGAGATCGTAATTGATATGTCGAGAATTTCGACGAGATCATGACAAGATCGATTCTTGAAAATCTCGAGACAAGCTAGAGATTCTCGTCTCGACAGAAGCTCTAATAATGGCATCTGCATATATGTTAAAATAATTAATTTGATTTCTTAATAACAATAAGACAATGTTCAAAATTTCAAAAATATTGCAAAATATTAATGTGTGCAAAAATGTTGAAGAAGCTACAAAACCTAATTTTCAAAAAATGCACAAACAATTTCAAGATATGATGTAAAATATTAATACATATTGCTTAATAATTCGTAAAATATAGTTAAAACATGAAAAAAATTAAAAAGTGGAATATTTTAACTATGTGAAATATTAATAAATATAAAAAAAGTGCTCGTAAAATATTGTACAATAAAATATACAAAAAAGTATTATATCAAAAGTTCACACAAAATGTTAAAAACTATTTAAAATTTATAGCAAATATCTAAAAATCAAAGAACAGGTTATGAAAAGAGAAAAAAAATTACCAAAACGTTGCAAACATTTTGATATTTTAAAAAAGTGTATTATTTAATTTTGATAGCATATTTTCAAATGCTGTCTGTATTTGACAATAAAACTGATTTCGCAACTTTAACTAAACTGTGTGTATTTTTTGAGTTTTTGGTACAAAGAAACAAAGAGAAAAAAGAAGCAAAAAATAACTTTATTTGTTTTAAAAAATAGACATGCTTATTGGAACAATAAATAAGCGTGCTATATTCGATAAGTTATAAAAATGTGGTTTTCTTGAAGTTTAATTGTAAAAACTGCACTCATCAATATCTAGAACATAATTTCAAGTTTTTAATTTTAACAAATAAGCACTTTCGAAGCGTGCCACCTATATGCCGTTCGCGTGCCACTAATAAGAGGAGAATAGAGGTGACTGAGGAGCGGATCAAATAAAACATATTATGCCAATAAAATGTTGTATAAAACATATACAGGGTGTTTTTAAAAACAAGACACAATTCATAACTTCTTCTTTTTTGAAGAGTAGAAATAGTATTTTAGCAAAGTTGTTAAGTTTTATATTATATACAAATACATGCACGGAAACTTAGTTAAAAAAATATTACATATAAAAATTTCAAGTAACAAAATATGTGCAAAAATTTTGTTTGGTAATAAACTGTTAAATAGTTGTAGAAAACGATAAAAATGCAGAACTGCTAGGTCGGCCTGAGGTCATAAACAATTTTGTCTCTAAACATTAAGTACGGAATTAAAGAGAGTTAATTATTATGGAGAGTTTTGTCTTGGCTATTTTATAAAAATAAATAAATAATAATAGAAATTGAAAGTACCTTAACTTGTTGAATCAATAAATATAAATTGCAAATTTATTTTGTTGAAAGCGATGACAATTCGTTATACAAAAAGGGGCGATCTCTGCACAATGGTGGAATCAAGTAAGTAATAAAGGAGATAAGGTGAAAAATATAATAAATGCACATACGCATAATATGTATAGTTTACCATTTACCCCATTGTGCGCTGGTCTATATTACATCATACAAAACTTACACCTTTACGTCCAAAGATAACGCAAAAAAGTATGATTTTGTGATGGACCATTCCGCATAATAATAGGAAAAAATAATTTATTTTATATTGACAAAATGACCAACTATTCAATTTTAAATCAATAATAAGTTTATGTATCATCATTGAATTTAATTGAATACCAAATTATTTAAAAAAATATGTTTATAAGAGTTCTTTAGTAAATAAGATATATAATTAATTAAAAATACTACATTTGGAATGAGTAATTTATTTACGCTCGCAAATATTCAAAATTATATATTAATTATACGGAGTTCTGACTGTTCTAGTGAAAATATAACGTGAACGGCGCCAGGTATCAAGTGATACTGGTACTTGAGGTCATGGACATTTACTGACCGCAAATATTCGGCATTTCCTTTGCAAAAGTTGATCATAGAATCTAGAGATAACGCCCATTAGTATTTAATCTACATAAATAGGTTTGACATAACTGTAATACTTTGTTATTTATAAATTTATATTATGTTCAAGAAAAATTCCAACTATTAATATTGTTTATTTTTTACTCTCGGGCTAGTTCTGTTCATTATACGGAATCTTGACTGCGCTGCCGAATTACGCCTTCATTAAAACCAAACAGGCTAATATTTATGTTTTTGATAAATACCAGCAGCAATAAATAATCCTTGTAATATATTTAATTAATTAAAAATTAACCAATAAGTATAATATAATACTATAAATCTAATAATTATAATGTACAATATAATACAACTCATTGTTATTTATATTATTATAACGAATGAACGTACTGATTTATCGTGTACTTAGATATTTTATTTATGCATATTAGTCATGATTTCAACTTTTCGTCAATTATGAAAAAATATAAGCACAAAAATAAACATACTAACAAACTCGCAATTATGTAAATGAAACATTTTCTAAGAAATTTTAACAATGAATAATATTATGATCTTATAATTTATTTAAGTGAACTATATGCTGCCGTGTGAAGTAAGTTATTTTGTTAAAATTAAAATAAATAATATTTTAATTTCAATAATAATTTTGTTACAAGAAATATTAGAATTCAAAATTTACAAACTATTTAAAATATAACATGTACGCCACAGTTGTTTATACGTTACGATTTTTAAACTCTACCTCGCTATAAAAGTTTCACTTCAAAATCGTTTCAATTACGCATCACGCAAAAATAGCCGGAGACAACCAATTTCTTCAAAAACAATCCCTAAAATAAAATAAACTTTATTATATATTTTTATAAAAATATTTGATGTGGCACCTCCAGATTTTTGGCAAATATTTTATTATTAATAACTTCATCTTTATTAAATTAATTTGGACTACTTTTCTTTATGAACGCATTAAACATAGAAAATGTTAGATTAACACAAAGATAGATGTTGCAGTATGCTTATGAAAATATGCGTGCCAATAAAATGAATAATAAAATACATTTTTATAAACACAAAAACAAAATATTCTTTATCTATCTTTATTATCTTTATTTGCAAATAATAATTGTAAATTACATTAATTATATGCCTTGTTCCAATAAACAGACAATAATATGCGCATTGAGATCTGGTTGTCAATTTTAATTAGTTAGGTAATGATATTTACTTTACAATAATAATTAGTTGTTCCTTATGTAATATTTAATTTAACTTGATATTATCGTATTATTAAAACAAGATAGTCAATTTCTTTGTATCATCATAAATAATGAATACTAGAAAAACAACAACAAAAGTAGAAATCATGTCTACAATAATTAAATCCCATTGATACAAACAACAATTATTAATTTTGATATTTTAACTACTACTGCATGAAGAAGCAAAAATTCAACCTCAAATTCTACCTAATAATCAATAATTTACATATTCGAAACAGTTATTTGTCGGCCATAATGTATATATCTATATTATCTAATCATTTATTATCAAATATGGATGAACCGATCAATAACGAGTTTGATTATTTATTAATTTATACATATTGCTATATTTATATATTATTATATAGTAATTAACAATATGAAAATATTAATTCATTTACATAAAACTCGCACTAAAGAAAAGTTGCTTAAAGAGCAATGAATCAAATTTTCCAACGATGTGTTAAACATCCCCAATATATCTTTCCTTTTCACAGACAACCCTTGATGCATGCACAGGAAGTAATGTATAAATAATTAAACGGATGGGGCGATTCTCGCAACGGCAGTTTCTTCACGAGCATCGGAATTGCTGTTTTGATCTTTGACGATTATATCATTTTCATTCCGTTCCTTGTAGAATTTAAAAGGAAATGATACATAATTGTAAAACATCTGTATTTAACTTTCAGAATAAATTATTATGTTTTTATTAACATATTCATCTTCAATATACACTATTTAAGAAATACTGACGAATATACAATGTAACATCTATCTATTTTAATTAATTTAATTTTAATATAAAGAGAAATTATGTAATTTGATGCAAGAAATAATTATGAATAATTGTTATTCTGATTCATCGAATTAACATATTTATTTATACATATATACAGGACATTTTTAAATTTATCCACCCTGAATATCTCAGAAAATCGGAGAAACCCAAAAAAAACACAGAAACGTCAACTTTTAATGATAATTTTCAAAAGAGATTTTAAAGCAAGAAAAAAAATTATTTTGTGTTAATTTTAACCCCATTATTCTCTTTATATAAATAATTAATATGTGAAAAAGTATTTCCTCCTATATTATATTACTTATAAAAACAAAATTTTAGAATTAGATAATGAATGTTTAATATATTGTACGTGCCGAATTTTGATTAATGTAATACTTTTGCCGTAAACAATTTGAATATAAAAGTAAAATATTGAATTTTTTTTAGGTCTTTGTAATAAATATTTTGAAAATGTAAAGCGTAACATGATGAACATACCAAGCTGTATCATTTTTTGCAAGAAGGTTCCGCAAAAAATAAAGACTCACAAGCCATTATTTATTTCCAACTGACAATTAAACTTTGATATAAATGCAATAAAGTTAACAAGATAATAAAAATATAGTTATTAATATAATAATATAATAAGTTATTTTGGAATATAACCGAAACTATGTTTAGCATCTAATATAAAATTACTTACATAGACCAGCTCACAATAAGAGCATTTTGTAAAACTATACATACTTAGAGGCCGTATATTACGTTTCAAATGTGCATGTTCAGTTATAAATTCTATAATTTAATTATATTTAATGATTTTATACCTCATGGTAAGGAACTTATATAATAGATACTTTTAATTCCATTTCGTAATTATTAAATTATACGTATATATCTACAGAGTCCGCCAGAAAAATGTATATGTCGGCGTCAAACACTGATGGCAAATTTATGGAACCGATTTAGCATTAATAATAAATTTAGATTTAACATTAGCGAGTTAAATACTAGAGTTGTCATATACCCATTTATGGAAATTTAGCATTGGCCGTGGCTTTAAGATTTGGCCTTGAAAGTTCGTAATATTAAAGTTCTATCAAAAGTTATATTTAATACTAAATTTATATTTAATACTAAATCGCTTGGATAAATTCAGCATGAAATCGGTCGATCCCTGTAATGACTAGCAGCCGTTACGTGGATTGCCGGCAAACGGCGTAACAGCCAAAATACGGTGTTTTAGTCTCCGTTTGTCTGATATGCCAATGCCAATGAGTGAATACCTACTGAGATATTGGCAGTATAATATTCTAAAGGTTCCTCAAATATCTCGGTAAATTTACTTTATATATATGAGTAACAGTTATGACTCATATGCCTAAACTTTATAAAGAAGATTATATAAGCATTTCAAAAATAATAAAATCTAGAGTATTTTAATTTACATAACAAAGTTTAAGTTACTTCCGGAAGCAAAATTGTAAAATATTTCTTCAAACAAGTAACTATAACCTATGTCCATATGACATTTTTATCTTAAAATTACGTACCAAATAAGGTGGTGACGTTTTTTACACCTATTATAAGATATAAGTATGGTATAAACTCAATATCGTATTTCTAACGCCTATTAAGTCAGAAGTAAATCGAGTGAGTTAGTCATATTTTTCCGATGAGGTAACAACTCATGAAATATTCGGGCCAGCAAAGATTTCTTGTTTATCAAATATTACAATAATTTTATAAAATTATGAAGTAGTGGGACACATTTTTGCTTAGTGGTTACCCCCCGTATTTTGCATATATTATATTTATTGTTTAAGAGTACGAATAATTTTCTGCACTTATATGGTGTTTAAAGTTATTTATTTTTCGAATAATTTCGGCTAATAGCCCAAACTAGTTAGAAATAGTTCGTGTCAATTTTAATAGACTGGTGCCATAGTTATGCAAAATTGAGCAATTAAATTGAATTTTCTAGTTCAATGTCATTCATTAAATTGACAAAATTTTAATTCTAATTGGTTAATTTGAATAGTGCCAAGACTAGAGGTATAAAAGCCGCATTGTGTTTTTTAAAATAATAAACAGGATTACAGTGCGTAAATAAAATCAAAATATATTTCACTATTTTTACTTGGAATTACAGTTCAATCGAGCAAACAAATGCGATAATAGAAATGGATAGCAAGTCTAGTCTAGACAGACAGAAATTTATCTCAAAGTTTTTAATTATAAAATAAAAATGTAAATTTTTTAGCATACATGTATTTAAATGTTGATATACAAAAGAATAATTAAGGCAAAAGTGTTAAAACACACAAATCTATAAAACATTAGTCCACGTGATGAAAGTTTTGGAATGGCAATGTTTATCTGTCAACGCAGGACAATTATAACTTAATTTAATATCACTTCCTGAATAGGAAAAAAAAACTAAATAATACTCATCCTAAACGTCTAATACCCATCCACCAAGAAACAAGTAACTATTGTCAATATTTAAAAACAATAATATTATTTGACGTATTAGTTTTTCACTGAATTCAAAAATTACATTTTATACAGTTTTGGTCATGTTACTGAAAATTAATAACTTCAAGCAAATAATGAACAACTTGTATCATATAGCTCTATCATATATAATTATTACCGTAAATTAAAATTAAATAGTAATTATACAAAAAAAAAAAACAAACGTCAGTGCATTGTTACCGTACATGATAGATAGTAATCCACATTTTAAAAAAGCACTGTTTACACCAAGTTCACATAACATGTATTTTTTTCGAAAAGTTTCATTTATGTCAGTTTGTTTAAAATGTCTCCTAGATCCCGCGAACGAATAGACGTACCACAAACGACGGACTAGCTAGGTGGACATGAACTTACGGCGGCTCGACTTGCGGTAAACCCTTCTAGACAGACTGATTCTCATGCACTAGTGAAAGAGAGAATGATGGATCAATGGGACTCTGGTGGGAGAAAGATAGTTAATATCGGTGGAACGACAGGGGCGACTCGTTTACGAATTGAAAATTAAAATTGACAGGAAAATACTCATTAGCCGATTGTGCGTTGCCTCCAAATTTCCGGAAATGATTTACACAACGGCCGAACAAGCAAGTTGTTTTTAGAACTATAGGCAATAATAAAAGAATGCATTTGTAGCAAATTATTATCATCATTAAATATAAATCAAAATAGTAGGCTTTGTAAGCATTTATTTGCTGAATTAAATACTTATATCTGTATGACACTATGCAATTTAGTATATCTAATGTTATGCGATTTATTGAAATACGACATTCAATGGAACGGGCTGAATTTAAAATAGCAGCCAATGTACCGTAATTACGTATTCCAACAAACTGTAGAACATTTGATATAATAAATTGCAGTGTCATACAGGTATTAACATCATAATAAATATTGATTAATTCAGATTTCCCAATGACAATATACATTCGATTGATAAACCAATGATAATATAATAATAATATACGATAATAATATAATATCATACGATATTTAATTTTATGTTAACTCGAACACATAATGTATTTGAGTTCAAACTAACTAAATAATTTTAAATCAAAATTAAATTAAACACCACAGAGTTACTATTGTAATTTACTTGTATAACAGAACAAATGAGTAATCAGGAATAAAACAAGGCACCGTCAACAACAATATATGTTATTATTCAAGAATTATAAATTACAAAAGCCGTATTTAGATAGAGATTCAAAATTAATAATTTATGTAGACAGAAATATTCTAGTAAAAGCATAATAATTACAATGGAATCATTTATTAATAAAAATAATTATATATTCTTTTTGCAAGAAACGCCGTATCCCTTTACACGTTAATCAATTATTCGGTTTTTTTTTTCGTTTCAATGCGATGCGGAAATCACTAAGGTACACTAATGATCTCTTATGAAAAGTGAAACAATTGTATGCATTTGAATGGTGCCGCTTGTAGCAACTCTGAATTTGAATAATTGATTATACACTTTCTTCTCAATCTGTTTAGATTGTATTGCCAGCGTTATTGCGTTGTGATGCTGGTTGCCTGCAAGGTATATAAAGTTTTTCAGATGGATTTCTGGCTCCTAATATTCTTCTTGAAAGATAAATGCGGATATACGCATTTTTCTCACTTTGACTAGTAAAAAATAATTATGTTTATATAATTTACAGGCACAAAACTATGCTTATATAAATTTAGTACACGCGATTAAAATCTATTTGCACGAAAACCTTTAATGCAACTTTGGGCAGATGTGAATTTGACTGAATCGATATGAATCTAAATACGTAGTTATTACACACAACAAATATACTTATAGTAGAAGATTCGGTATTAGCAATATATACCCTCATCTGTTATTTGACAATGAAAAAGATTATATGGTATCCATTGATAAATTGCAAATAGGTTGTCTATATCGCATGCTAATGCTCTAACTTCTTTGGATTAACCCCTTGGCCAGTAAATGGGTAATTTCAAATTACAAAATATATCAGGTTGTTATTTTTTTAATTTATTGCTAAAAAGTTAAGCTTCAAGCCCGGAACCACAAAAATCATCCAAAATTTCCTTGTGCGTCATGAGTTAAGGGTGGTTTTTTATATCTCAGCTGATATTGGCTGAATTTTCATTTTCTTTTTCTTAATGCACAGAAAACTATTTTAAGTAACTTTTGTATTAAACTATTTTCAAGGTAAAGTGCCACAAGTCAAAAAACGGCGTTTTTAGGGGGTGTATTTTTCATAATACATAATTTTTTTATGCAATTAAAATGATTGTGTAGTGAAATTTTAACAAACTATCAGTCATAATCATAAGCAATCAATTTAGTTATGAAATTAATGATAATAAATATTATTATTATCATTAATTATTTTATTTATTTATCATAATTGACTATGTTGATACTTATAACACAAGCAAGTATCAATTATAGCAAATATCTTAGGATCATTTACGTCCCTAAAATATTTTTAAGACAAGTACCGAAAAGTTCGTTGCCTATCAACTGCAATGAATTGTAATAGTATGCTATTAAAATAAATTTTACGCCTCTAAATCAAATCCAAAAATTATTTCTTATGACATAATCACATAAAAAATATTTTTTTGGAGTTTTACTGTATTTCCAATGAATTTCTGTTAAACGTAAAAAATGACACCAAAATGCGGTTATTAATGATTTCCTACTCTTTGTTAGCTGGTTAGTTGATTTTTTGGGGGAAATCAACCTTTATAGATTATTATTGCCCCTACTCTTTGTTGGTCGTTTTCCAATACGTAATATAGTAATAAACTTTAAAAAAATGCCAACCATGTACATCATTTTTTATCATTAATCTTCTTTACATTGTTTTTTAATAGGACCTAGCTTGCTTCATTAGTCAATTCTGGGTTCACGTTAGACTACAGAAATTTGGAAATATTCGTCAAAAATCCTAAAATACTAATAAAAAATAATATTTCTGTTGTGACGTCAAACGACAATATTGGCAATTTAGTCCAATTAAGTAATTGCTATTTTATCAATTAAATAAATAGTTGCATCAATTCGCCATGTCGGTTAAGCTTATTTTGAGTGTCATATTGAAAAGCAATCAATCGTCGTAATCTATTTTATTGACGTATAATCAATTTTCATCATGAAAAAAAAACTAATTCAAGATATAATGATTAAAATCTAGATATGATTTCCTTATTATAGTTATTAAGGTATCAAAGTGTTAGATAATATGTGGTGAGAGATAATATGTAATAAAAAAACTAGAGAGCGCAATGAGTACTAAAACTTTTCTCTTCTTTCTTTCCTCTCCAGCCCACGATTAAGGGGCATCACACATCTGGCGATGGGCTGCGCTGCGCGGCTTTTTGTACATTGTTCTATGACTGTCGGCAGGATGCGCAGCCCTGCCGTTACCTTTTGACGGCTACCGACCGGTCATAGAACAATGCATAATAAAATGACGAGAGCCGCGCAGCATAGAGCACCGCCGCCGATCTCCCAGATGTGCGACGCCCTTTATACAAAGCATATAATTTACAATTTAAAAAAAATTATGTTACCAATTATAATTATTAATAATATTATTAAGTCAAATACAAGTGTAAACAAATTGTTGCCAACTTATATTATAAACATATGCAATAAATATTTGCAGAATTTTAACATTCAAATTATTTTAAAATAAATACCAAACTTGTATCCTCGGTTTGAATCTATTGCATTCCTTGGTACAGATTAATTCCAAATAATGATTTTATTGTCACGTTTTGCATTTTATAAGATTTTAATTGTGATTTTTTGAAGAAAATCACTCATATCTTCTCACCAATTTAACTAATCTTAACTAATCTTCTGGGGATACAACTAGAGCTGGTTTGCAAGGTATTTTGCAAATATCACGCCTCTAGCTTCTAAACTTTTTTAGTTATGCGTGACGCATACATACACACAAACACTCATACATACATACAGACATTTTGTAAAAACCATCTAGAACGACACAAAATAGATATTTCCGTTGAAATCTCGATTTTGAAATTTTGAGGTAGGACCTATACTTTTCCTTTAGGAAGGAAAAGTAAAAATATGTACAGTGTACGGTATGAAAGAATATAAAATATTTTCGTTCCCACCTTATATTCGAAATAGATATTTTATATTGAAATGTAAACTCGTAAACACATTTTAAAATGCAATACAGTAGTAATTATTCTAATCGCATTAGCAACTAAAGCATAATCAAATAAATTCAATATTTAATTTTTAGAATGAACATAATCAAATAGATAGATTTTTACCTATTTTACAGTTCAAATGTATCTTTAACTACTAAAAATAAACTTGTTGGATAAAGTTCCTATGCTTGGGGCGGACGTAGTAAAATACTATTATTCATTGACCAACCAAAAATTTCGATTTTGGCCAAAAATTGACTAAAACTGTTTGCCTAAAGATGTACTTCTGGGAAAAACAATTAGAAGCCATTTTTGCAAAACTTAACAATCAATCAAAATGTGACCGGAAGTCATGCTGTTGGTCCCATCTAAACCCCATTATCGCAACCCATCGGCTTATTGGACAACGATACACAAATAAAATAAATTGCTTTTAAAAATATTGTTTTATAAGAGATTTTATTTTATTTTGCCACTATAATGATATTTATTAGCACAAAAAAGTGGGCGCAGTTTGGCTATTATTGCCCAGCAGTTTGGCTATTATTGCCCACGGACAATAAAGTTGCCCAACGACAAAATCAACAAGCAACACTGTTCAAACACATTCGTTTTCAGCTAAAACCTTCCTTGTTGTTTCAATCTAGTTGTTAGTAGTAAACAGTGTTTTGCAATTTTCATTTATTTTATTGTGTTTTTACAGTTGTAGTTTTATAAATTACTTTCTAAATATATTTCTATTTTGTACCAACCTACATTACATTCTAAAAATTAAGTGATTCCTAATAAATTGAAGTCTTTTATAATTATCTAACATTAATCGAATAATCTATTTCAAAACTATAGTATTTTTGTCAATGTCATTTTAACTAAATTTCTTAACTAGATAACTTTCGATTTCGGTCGAAATCAGAGGAAAAGCTGAAAATTCGGTTAAGATTTGAGTTTTTCAGCTGAAAATCGGTTTTCAGTATTCGGTATTCAGTAGTTATATACAGAGTGCATGCCGAATACGTAAATATTTTTACAACTGCCAAGTAGTGCACAAGCTTCATTAATGTGACTCCAGCTTAGTTGATCAAAACAAAAGTAACTCATTTTTAAAATGTCAGTAAAATATTCATTTATTATAATATAACGAGTAGTCAAAACTTGTAGATTATTTTCATAGTATTAGGAATGGTTATCCGCTTAATGACCATGAGTAATACAACCATAAAAATATTCTACAGTCTTAGACTATGAGTTGTATTCAACAGACTATTCAATGAACCAAATCAATGATATAAATTGAAAGAAACAAGCTAATGTCGATTCTGAAAACTTTCTCCTTTTACAAATGTGTTCTATTTGTTTTGGTGAATAAAGCTAAAATCAAATAGGTGATTTCAAAAACTATTCGCTGCTACCACTAGTGGACTACCCAGTATTTTCACAAGTAGAGTATTTTTGGATGAATTACGACAACAAAATTAAGGTTATAAAAGTATCGTAACTATGACATTTTAAACGTAAAACAAATAATAAATTGAAAAGACGCACTATTGTATCAATTTCTTCATTTATTTGACTGGAGCTTTATTGACTAAAACGAAAAAGACTACTAAAGTAAATATCTGCTATATTAAATAACAAATATTTACTTCAAATATTTTTAAAAAAATTACATGTGAATTATCTCAAACATTTGTCTGTTGCTAGGTGATTTTTTTAATATGTATTAATGTAATTGGTTGATATTTTGTGGAAGTCATACAAATTGATAAAATCTGGATATCTTTTAAAACCTAGTATACATTAGAATATAATTACTGAAAGTTGCAGCCCAACTAACAAGTCGGTTCCTATTTTAAATCAGAGAGAATTTTCTTGAGCCAACCTCCTAATAAGTTATTATTTTTTAAATATAAATGTAAAAACCAATATGCAAAAAATTCATTATTATAATATATAAAAAAGTGTTCGTTTTGTTAAATGTGTTAAATATTATATTTTATTGATTATTACATATCTACTTAGTTATTTTTTCTAGATGATCATATATTCTAATTGTTTCCACCGTTGATTTACCTAGAACAAAAGAAAAAAATGGTTAGAGTTACATAAGTAAATAATATGATAATTAATAGTAAAATCCATAATAAATCTATCAAATAATACTTCCATCCAACTAAATGAAGCGACTTAAATTTCCTACATCAATATCTAGTAATACCTAAATAATTTAATTGATGAGAAAAAGAGTAATAGCACAGCCACACAAATGTCGTATTTACTACATATGAATAAAATGTTGGAAACAAAACTTTCTCATCTTTAATTGTTTATTCGTATTATTTTGATTCAATAATAAATAGCGGATATAAAATAAAGGTTAAAAATAACGATTTAAAATAACGCTTAATTAAAATTAACGATTAAAAATAACAGTTAAAAATACTAGTCTTTATCGGTAACTATTTGATTGTTTGAAAGTTAATATTTTTCAATTTGTGCATTTGCCTAAATTTTTAAGCTGTTCAATTACACAGTACTTATGCCACTTTTCAAAATTTATCCACAAAATGAATGCAACTGTAAGTGTTTGAATGGAGGTAGCTGTTTGTACCGTTTTTCAAGTTATAAAACCAGAGATTTACCCAAAACAAATTGCAAACGAACGTGTAATTATTAATGATGCTACTGAATATAAAATGATTCTAATATAACATCTTTTTTATTCAATTTTATGTTTTTAAAGATTTGACATATTTGACATATAAACTATTTCTACACTTTGTTGTGCCACTAAATTAAAACCACTTTATGTTCAGTACCATCATAAATATATTGTTTTGTAACATGGAAAACAGTTCAAGCAGCAATCACATTTCAAACGTTTCTGTTTGCGTTCATGTTGTGCCACTAAAATTAAAACCATTTTATGTTCAGTACCCATCATAAATATATTGTTTTGTAACATGGAAAACGGTTCAAATAGCAATCACGTTTCAAACGTTTGTGGTTGCGTTCATTTTGTGAATAAATTTTAAAAAGTGGTAGTACTCTATAATTGAGTAAGGTGCTCAATTATAGAGTATTAAGACTTTTAACACGTTTCGCTATATAAACCACTAAGCGCCAGCACAACCCAATAAGGATTTTACATCAATCATGTACGTTTGGAAATCGCAACATTAAGATTCCTTAAAAATACTCCAAATATTGACTATTTGGTGCATAAGAATAATGTAACTTTAAATTATTCTTTACATATCTATTTCAAACAATGTTTAAAGATGTTTTTTTTTTAATTAATACTCTTGTTTAAATGGATCGCGGAAATTATGCGTATATTAGCATATTTCTTAAAAAAATTGTAATAAAGTGAGATAATTGTAAAAGGATGATTAAGCAAATTTAACAAAACATAAGCTTTTTAATGTTATACATATACTATACATTCTACAATTTTCAAAAGATTCAAAAGTCAAAGACATTAAATAATAAAATTGTTCCAAATGATACATATAAACTTGTTATTTAATTATTTATTTATTACAAAATTTATTTACAACTAATAATTTTTATAGATTGAATTCATTTAGTATGTTATATCCTAGAATATATCAGTTTCTCTTTAAAAAATCAAACAAATTCAATAATAGAATCATGTTTTGGTTTGTGAGAAACAATTGTATGCAAATTAAATATTAGTTTATTTATTAAAAAATATTAATTATCAAAACTCCCTGTGAATTTTGTAATTAATTGTCAAAAATTTTATATTTTATATTTTCTTGTTTTAGTTTATAGAATTTATTTATATTAAGATTAAAAATAAAATAGAATTATTACAAATATTCTTCACGCTCGCATGTACCACAAAATTACACCTTTGAATATGTGTAGTGACATGTGTGGTTCAACTTTAATTTCAATCTGATCAAGTCTCGTACAATTTATCGCTCTGTTTATCGTCATTAATTTCTATAAGAAAGGCACTATGTCTTAACTCCTTACATAATTTCCTGCACTTTGAGTTACCACGTAAGGCTCACATGCAGGTGAGTTAACAAAGATTAGTGGGTCAGTGAGTCAAATCTTAATTCACGTTGAAGTGAAACCCTAAAAAATTTGTAGAAATTTACAAAAGTTGTAAAATATTCAAAAATGTTAAGAAGAAGACATGTTGGAAAATGTGAGCAAAAATTGTTACATTGGAATTTTAATTTCATTCAATTAGAATTTTAGTTTATAGTATTTTCAATATTAGCCCGGTTTTTACTGACGATACAAAGAGATGACTGGCGAGCTTGTCACCTCGTTAAGGCAGGCAAATCTGCTTCATTATTTGTTGCTTGTTTCAGAATATCTAGAAATGTTTAAGTAAATTCAAATTCGCTGACTGAGTTTCGAATTTTATTCAATATAAATATCACTATACCTTTTCAGTTGTTATTGCACTGAATATTGACACTTTTATTGACAGCAATGACCCCGGCAACAATAGTAGTAACAATTCATTCGTTTTGACATGACGCCATATTACCAAACCTAACCTAAGTACAATACATAACTTCGGGAGCGTATTCTGCCGATAAAATACAGCTAACTTTGCTATATAAATATATATCTTTTTCTTTTCCTTAAAAATGTCCTTCGTTACATTTTTCACCAATTCAAATTGTTCAAATTTGAAAAATGTCTACAAGTAAGTTACAAAACGTAAAGAAGTTGTAAAAAATCAAAATGGGCTGAAATAAAATGCACAACTGGAGTTGCAATAACGGGAGTTGAAACAAAAAAAAGAAGAGAATGTGGGAGCAGATATTGCTCTATACTTCTTCTGAGTATCAAAGTAAGAACGTTTCTCCATTACTCTGCTCGCCGCAATCTTTCTCTCTTCCATTATTTTAGGGCAGTCCGTAAATATACGGAATGCTTACTTTGGTAGTTAATGCAAAATGCAGGATTTGTGCATTCTTCAGAATCGTGCTTTTCCGCATTTGCAACATATTGCAATGCATAATCATCTAACTGTGGTTTTCTTAAACCTCTGGCATTGGAAGCACCTCATCGGATTCGGAACATATGGGCGAACAAAACACGTATGGTGAGCTACTTTGACTTCTTCGGCCAGCTTGTCGGAATCAAATGTCAAAATCATAGACGTAGTGTTTATGATCTGCATTTTTCCTCTGAGTAAGCCACTTACAGTCTATTACTCCTTGAGGAACAAATTCTTCGATACATTCTTCACGCTCACATGTAATAGATCATACCATAAAATTACACCTTTGGATATGTTCAGCGACTTGTGTGGTTCAACTTTAATTTTCGATCTGATCAAGTGTCGTACAATTTATCGCTCTGTTTATCATCTTTAATTTCTATAAGAAAGGTACTATGTCTTGACTCCCTACATAATTTCCTGCACTTCAAGTTACCGTGCACGACTAACAAGCAGAGGAGTTAACAAAGATTAGTGGGTCAGCAAGTCAAATCTTAATTCACGTTGAAGTGATTAATAACCCTAAAAAAACTTTAACTTTTTAACAAAATTTCCTCTTCGTCTATTGGTTGTTTCTTACGACCAGCAAGAGGCTTTTGAGAGAATTCTTTTATTCCACCGCTCCCACAGGGGAAAATTTTTCATCAAAGTTTTCTCCCCGCCTTATGGCTGCCATTTACGACTAGCAGAGTAGAAGTATTCTTTTAAAAGAACCACAAAATAGTATCTTGTTAAAGTATGTCATTAAACTGAAGAAAATAATGAATTCAAAAATTCTTCAAAATATCTAAGAATTTACAGCTGAAGGAAATCTATTACAATTTTTATTAAAAAAAATAATCAATGAGTGGAATTTTTTTCTTGAAAAACTGTTACAATGTTAGGAAATGTGTGGAAAAATGTAGAAAATGTTGCAAAAACAGGTGATCAAAAATATTGTAAAATTATGTAAAAAAACACAAAAAGTATAGCAATTTAAAAAAATGTAGAAAATCCCAACAAACTATGTAAAATGTTAGCAAACAATTATGCTGATTATTTCACTCTAATTTAAATGCAAACTTTTGATTAGCTTAGACAGGCTTATACAAGCGAATAATGACAATTAATATAATTATCGTTTGTTTTGGCCAGGGACGGAAATTATAAATTTAATTATCGTTTATAATAAATAAAAGGTTATAGTGGTTTTTTCATAAAATAGTCTTGAATAATACTTAACTCTTATATTTTAATAATTATCACAAATTTGTTCTCTTTTTTTAAATAATTTATGTTGCTTTAGGAAACCACACTGGTGCTAGTGTGCTTGTTTGGTTTCCAAGCAACACAATTATCTCTCAAAATCAAACAAATTTAAAATGCGATCATCATCATTACACTCCTATTACTAATGAAAATTTGGCTGTTGTATATGTATTTCCGAGAGCCACACTTAATTGTATAAAAAGTTGCCTACGGCTCGCAAGGCATCAATAGTTTATATATACCTACAAATATATTTTAGTTTTGTTGTAATAGTAAACATAACATTCATTACAGTCCAGTCAATATCCATAATATACCAGAGGTTAAGAGTTTCAGAACTTAACGTGTTTGAACATACTTAATGTTTTGAAAATATTACAACTGTGATTTTATTATCATTAGTGATTAGATAAAAACATGTGCAAAAGAAATTTAACTTGTGACAATTTCTTCACATCTTTTCACCGAGTCAGGTCACAGAGAAAAATAACAATGTTAGGTACGATTCATAAAAATAAACTTGAACCAATTTTAATAGCAAATGTTTGAAGTTTGTTCCTCTAAATTTACATTTAGCAAAAATACGTGCGTTCTATCAGACATACAAAAAAAAAGAGCTGTGTAGAATGGCACCATTTCATAACTAATGAGGTGACTAATACAAATGACAATTCAGAAATCCTAGATTA
This sequence comes from Tachinus sp. AB-2021, assembly GCA_030264575.1. Taxonomy (NCBI): domain Eukaryota; kingdom Metazoa; phylum Arthropoda; class Insecta; order Coleoptera; family Staphylinidae; genus Tachinus; species Tachinus sp. AB-2021. The sequence goes on along the minus strand of JARJEC010086527.1, from coordinate 178 downwards.
TAATGCTGTGCTGTAAATACTTTGAGCAAGTTATTAGTGATATCCCCTCTTCAGCTTATACACACACCACTGCTGGCGCTTCGCCTCCTCTCTGCCTGTAATGCTGGCAACTTACATTACAGGTGGACCTACAGTTTTGAGTGGGTTCCGAACCACTGGAGAGATTGTTACTCTACTC
>JARJEC010086523.1:0-16477 GCA_030264575.1 Tachinus sp. AB-2021 | reverse complement strand
TATATATATATATATATATCAAATTCTATTTTATTATGTATTACTCGAAACTTTAAGTCTAAAAAATGTATAGATCTGTTATTTTCTTTTTCTAATAATAAATGTAAAGAATAAAATAAAACAATTTACTAAGTTTTTACCACAAAAATATTTATTGAAAATCAATATATTAACCACTTAAGTTTCAACTTGTGAATTTCATTATCAAGTATAACACACTTAATAGGTCATTATGAAGTATATCACACTTGATAATGACCTTCACAAGTCGAATATTGATTTTCAATAAATATTTTTGTGGTAAAAACTGAGTAAATTGATTTATTTTATTTTATAATGAAGTACCACGTAGTAGAGGTCGAAACCATCCTTATGATTAAATGTAAAGAGTTAATGTAATCTAAAAATACATTCAAATAATTTTCATCTCCTTTAAAACATTCTAAAATATCGTCTACATGTCTATACCAAAATTTAATAAATATATTTGTGGACTTTTAATTTTATTAATTTTAGAATGAATATAATAATTTTAATATTAATTTTATTTAAAAAAAACAACAAGAGGAGAATTTCATATGAAATAAAATATTACATATCCGTGTTTTATAGAAAATACAACGGAGTTTCAACACGTATCTGCCTCAAGTACAAAATATTAAATTTTATTATTTTTATTTAAATTCTATGATTGATTATGAATTTCAAACTTGAAAGTGGCAAGTCGCAATAAATTACAAGCTTGGGATTGGTTCCATTTATGCGTTTACTTCCGTCTTTTAAATGCAGTAGATAGATCGTACTTTATACCAATTTTAGTAAAATATTACATATTTAATCATATATTACTGTTCTGTAATACACCAAGGTTGATTTTTTATGTTAAAAAATTATCCGATAAAAAAATCGACTACTAAGTACTAATAGCCGATAACTTTGTGCTGTAATTTTTTCATACTGTAGATATTTATTACACTGAAATTAATTATCAAACAAAAAAATAGCGTGAAAATACAAAACAAGTAAACAAAACAAAAAAATTAAATTTGAACATTAAATTGTCGATATATGAAACCCAATTGAAACAAAAACAATAACAAATTGATATAAATTAGTTTAGAAAACATTTGTTAACTAACAATAAATAACGTATATGAATTAAATTCAATTATTATTATAATAACAAGTTTAATAATAAAAACAAACGAACCTCAATATTGACATTCACTGTTTACTACAATAATCAGATGCGAATTTTGCGGATCAATATTGTGTTACAAAACAATTTAATTAACACTGACAATTGTATTTTTAATTGATTAAATTATGTGCATTTATGATATGATACACCGACCTAAATCCTTGATATTGAAATTAACAAATAAGCGGCTGTTTAGTGATATCTAAAATAATAAATCTGGCATTTTGATGTGCATATAGATTGTGTTAAAAATGTTTGTTAACTGTAGAATTTGTTTTTAAATAGTTTTTAATATTTTTACCTTCTTAATATTATTAGCATTATATATTATTATATATAGTTTCTCCATCTATTATATAGTCTCATTTAACATTATTAAGTTAAACGCAGTTGCGTCTCTTATTCATCAGTTTTGAAAACAAAATACCAAATAAAGAGTTTTCGCTAGGCTTTCTTTACCAAAAGTTGATCGTGTGTTTGTTAATAACCATTTAGCCACTTTTAAATCTACCATTTGATCTATACTTAAAATCTCAAAACTCAAAATATTGCAAATTTCAAATTTGTCAAAATCTTTATCCAATATTTCTAAAATTAAGCAATGTTTCGGTTACATTTGTATATGTTGTGCATTGGTTTTATCTTAATTAACAATTCAAAAGCAACAAAAAATGTTTTTGTTACGTTTGTAAAACAAAACAAAGTTTTTGAATAGCATGATCTTATTCCAACGTTTAAGGTTAAAATACATTAGTATATAAAAATTTAAAAACATTGCTTCCGGTTTAACCAGAAATAACATCAATTTTGATTTTTTAATAAAACACTCAGTATATTTTTGCAATTTTAGTTTTTTTAGTATAAATCCAAAATTTCAGAAATGTTTGTAACACATTATGAAAAAAAATTAAACAAATTTCATTAAAATTCAATGTATATCTACAACATCTAAATAAAATGGGATTAATGAAAAAAATATAACTTTGCCACATTATTTATAATTAGTAATTATGTGGTAACTTAGTTTTTTCAAGTGCTTCAAGCGCTCAAGTGCTCAACTCTCTTGGTACCATGGTATCGCGTAAAAGTAATTTTTTTGCTATCAAACAACAATAAAACACTTTTTGTATTAAGAAAGTATTTAAAAAGTTTTACATTTTTTGTGATATAAGAAAATGTTTTAAAAAATAAGGTTATGGTACCAAATTCGTTGCAAATTGAAATTTAAATGTAAAATAAAGTTAAAAAAAAATTACTAAAGCGGTGTTATTTCCGGTTAAACCAAAAATCATATTTTTCAAATTTATAGAGGTTAAATAAAGTGTTTTGAGGTATTTTAACCCAAAATAATTGCATAATAAAATATTTGTAAGTAAAATATATATGTACCGTACCTGCTTCAGTTGTCACGCGGTACATAACACACTATAATTTCCAGATAAAAAACAACAAAAATTTTTGAGACGATGACCGTCTCAAAAATTTAAAATGAACAACAAACTAAAGGTCACCACTCACCCAAACATTTATATGAAATTATATAAAATACAAACTAGGGCACTAAATTCTACGTATAAAAGTGATAAGATGTGTTAATCTTAAGTCAATAACAAAAAAAATAAACCAAATAAGAGCCACTTTAGAAACCTGCAAATTTTTGTAATTCAAAAATTATTGGCTGCTAAAAAAAATCTTACCTAGAGTATTTAGATAAAAATGCACATTTTTTACAGGTCGGATAACCACTTTTTCCTAACCTGACATGACCCCACCTGATCTGATATGACCTGACCAGAAATGACCCGACTTGATCTTACCCCATATCATGCATTGTGCATGTTGCAAAATCCATTTATCTTTTTTCAAATTGGTGATGAATGATTAAATGATCTATACTTAATAAGAAGATTGCGTTTTCCAAAATTATCAAAACCTGAACATTTCTAAAAGTACACAATTTTTCTCTAATATTTTTTTGTTGTGCGTTTATCTTATTGGAAAATTCCAATTTTGAAAATAAGTTTCTTATTAATTTTAGGTCATTTGGTATATTTGAATAAAGATACATGAGTTTTGACACATGCATAACTTTTAGCAGAATAAAAAAGTTTCCCATATGGTGAACACTTTTTGGCGCATTGAGTGCGCAAAATGAGTGATTTTTATGACGCGTGAGATTGTTAATTTTGATAAAAACCACAAGGTATACATAATTATTTTCACAAAAAACTATTTTCACAAAATACAAGAAAATATTTTTTTAAGGTGATAAATGGTATAGTTTGCGTATTGATGGTGATGCCTCAACTCTTCTTTTTTAGTCGTTTGTAAAAAAATAATATTTTTTATATTAAAAAAAATAATCACCATCTATACGCAAACTACAGCATTTTTTCACCGTACCAAATTTGTTATGATAGCAGTAACAAAAATTGTTTTCACTGTTATTTCACTTATTTTGCGCACTTAATACAAAAATAAGTATTATTTATTTTTAATATAATTATTTGAACAGCGATGTTTAATTAGTTTGATTTAATTAACTTAATTTTTAACTTACCATTCTGTGGCATCACACAAAACAACAATTTTTATTAGCCACTAAAACAATCAATGTTTTACTTTTACTTTCTCATCTCTAAATTAAAATTACGTATTTTTATATTTAATAGCATTAACACAAACCATTTTTCTCCATGCATTACATTAGTCACGGAGAGTAAATTAGGATTGATTTGTTTCGAATTAATTATTGTAGGCGGCAATACTTCAAATGTCCATCATATTAATGTTACAAAACGTTTGAATGAAAACGCTAATGGCGTTCATTCCGGGCGGGTTTTTCCAAGCCGTTGGGAAGGAAGGACTGATAAATGGAAATCAAATTATTAAAATCGTGCCCGAAACACGTTTAATTAAACTGAATCCGTGTTCATTAGTACAAAATTTTACTTTCGTATTATTTTATATTTAATAAAACTGAAATTATATTATTGGAATTTTATATTATTTGAATTTTTATATGAAAAGATTATTTAATATGTGGCAGCTAATATAAATCTGAGTAATGTATGGAAAATACAGGCTTCATATATTTTTATTAATGGCCAGACGTATCGCAATATATAATAATAAAAGCAACCATAAATAAAAGCTTATTTATATATGTTTATGAGTGAATATTTTTATGAATTTTGATACGACTTCTGAAAAATATAATTTGCTATTATATTGTGAATACAACATGAAATTGCAACATATTACCGGAGATGCAGTACTTGCTGTATGATCAAAGAAGGAAATATAGATACTACAATATTTTATGGTTCGCAAACGGAATTTGTTAGCAGAAGAAAATGAAACTGGTTATAAAAATATACGGAGTTACTTAAATAACAAGTTGAAAAATTATGCGTATTGTTAACAATTTTTTAAAATTTAAATATGAGAAATTGTGCTAATCCATTGATAGCAAAATTAATCAAATCTATACAAATATAATAATTTAAACAATATTATATTCCGACATAAAATTAACAACATTTTATTTATACCACCTGTGTTCTTTTATTAAACGCAAAAAAATCCATCAAATCATTTTGTTGTCAACGATACATTTCAAAGATTGTTGTTATTGAGCAACAGGGTGGTTAAAAATAAAACAAAGGTATGTAATATGTCATGAGTATAAAATAAAACCAAAATTAGTGTGCTTGAAACATACTCAACAGAAATAAAACTTTTAATACATCATTTTGTAATAAGTATTTGGATTTTAATTTAAACTCAATCGATTTTATTATTCATGAAACAAATAATATCAACTATAAAAATCCGATAATAATTCATGATCGTATATTTTAAGTCATTTTTATCGTACAAGTACGATAATTATGGTATGTCTGCAAACACCGCAGTACTAATACTTAAATAAGCTAATAATACCCATCGGTTGCGCTTCGTAGGCTTTCTACCCCATAGAATAAATAATAAAAATATAGAATCAACAAATGCAATAAATATAATTGTAGGTTAATTCAGCATTTATCCCCAACTCTCTTCTGACTTGCCCAATGTCTGTTTGTCAGTCCAATTCATTTGATATAGGTAGTGTGTCTTGAGAGTGAAGATAATTGATTTATCTTAAACCATTTTTTCTCGGACTTACATCTCGCTATAAAAGTTTCAGTTTACATATTGCCAATAATTTTAGGTTATAAATAAAATATACAAATAATTCTTGTTTCTTGTTGTATATATAACTAGTTTTGTCTATTTAATAGTCATTATATAGGGCCGAAGTATACATAATACCATACAAATATATACTGTAATAAGTGTATGTTCGCGCCGGTTTATTTGTCACAATATATATTTTACTTAATATTCGTCAATTTTTTACATTTATTCAATTTAGATTATGTTTGTTTCGATATTTTTGATTTTTTTAAATAATGATTTTAGGTTAGGTTAGGTTAGGTTAGGTTAAGTTAATTATTTATGTATTGTATTATATTTATTCATATTCAGTACATCATCTTCAAATAGCAAGTTAATTATTTTTATATTACTACTCCGTTATTTTCATTTCTTTCTTAGTTTAATCTCACTTATTCTTCTTTTGCTTTACTTTTTATACATTTTGTTGAATTCTGTTTTATTGTTTTGTATTATTTTATTTTTTATTATTTAATTTATTATTGTTCATTTTTCGTTAACTATTTGTAACCTTATCTCTTTATTTTAGGTTTAATTCCATTTCTTTAGATTATCTAACGCTATAATAATCTTTTAGGTTGATCTGCCAACAAAATTAACTAACTTAACATTTTGTAGATTCTTCAACTTAATATTTTACAATAAACCGCCAAAGTGAAATCTCCATTGAGGCTGATTATTTGCATAAGTTAACGTTGGGCACGGTGAATACTTGGATAGGTGATGCGATAGCTGCTCCTAACTACATTGTTAGGTAAAACATAACAAATACACTAACACTATGGTTCAGTGTGTGTTATACTACTTTTGTACAATTTCGAATTTTTACTCTTTCCGGAAAAATTATTATAAAAGTAATTGGCATTATTTTTTTTAATGCGCATTTCTACATATCCCACTGAAACGTGTAAACATCCTATTATTACCTTAGACTTTATTCCAAGTATTTTAATGGTATATATTAATTAGTATTACATTTCTTTCGAAAACTGTATAAAAACGGATTTTTTAAACACAAATCCAACTAATTAGGCAAACCAAGTTTGTCAATTTGTTGACTCCTTAAGTAACAATAAATAATTTAATAAATAAAATTAAATAATATCTTCTAAAGCCATTACCAAAACTAATCATTGAAATTCAACTTCCCGGCGTGTAAGTAAGCACAATAATATTATTTATATTTTAGTAGATAAGCTAATAGAATTTAGGGTCAAAATCATATAATCCCATAAAAATTTACATTAGGATTTTAAAATTACATTTTGCCTCTCACTGAGGACAGACCTGGATTTGAGTATAATTTATGGAGCCAAGTTTACGCTTGAGTTGAGTGGAACCTTTATTTGTAGGTTTGCGGTGGTAACTGGCAAAATGTACAATATTCAATTGGGGATTGGTGAGTAGTGCACCAGGAGCATACTAGTAAAAATTTTAAAGTCTAAGCTATAAAAGCATCAGTATTGGGATAACAGTATAAAGCAATAGAACATGTATAATAAATATATCCATAAAAGCAACAGGACTATCAAACCTGGCCTCAGAACGCTCTATAATCGTTTATTTTTCGTGCCTTTCGACCTTGAAAATGAATAAAATAAATATATAAATCCTAACTAACTAAATTACACTCGCAGTTGTTTTCGTTTTTTTAATACTCCCCATTCTAGTCTTTTAATTCTTTTCAGTACATTTCTTCTTTCCAATTGTTCGTCTCTCATCTCATCACATTATTTCAGTATATGCTCTATGGTTTCCATGGCATAGTCAACCACACTTTCTCCTCTTTGTTCATCCAGTATCTTGACACTTTCCCTTCATTCCCACATCTAAATCTTGCAATCATTTTTCTTTCTTTTAGCTATCATTCTATTATAGATACATCTTTCTTGCATCTGTATATCTCTATCTCTTTTCATAATTTCGTTCTATGTTATTCTTCAATTTGCTCTCATTTTTCTACTTCTTTGCAAGAATATCCATATTTGCATTTCATTTTCTCGTTCAAACATTCTTGTAAAATTATACATTTACTTCTTTGTCTCAATCTTTCTACATACTTCATTGCTCTCTTTCCTCTTTCCTACATTCACTGTTACTGTATCTTTTTTATTTCCTCAAATACTATATACAACGGCGTCTCTCTGTTTTGTCCAAGTACCCATCTCCAGTACTTTGCCTGTATTGATTCTAACTTTTCTTGTTCTTTTCATCCCCAAATAGCAATATACTTCTTACTAAGTTGTCAAACAACATTCCTTTTGTTTTTGTACTTTCAAACTTTCTTTCACCCAATCCCCATACTTGTCCGACTATTTTATTTGCTTTCTTTGCTAACTACTTTATTTGCTCATTCTCACTATTATTCACACTCAACATAACCTAAATATTTTAAACTTTTTCACTTCCTCAAGCTCTTGCCGAACCTATTTCCAATCCTCTATTTTTTGCCTTCACCTTTTTTCATATTCACTTCTAACCCTTTCTTTCAAAAACATTTTTCTAAGTTCCTGATCATGTCTTTCATTTTTTTGTTTCTCTTGCAACAATCAACATATTGTCGGCATAAGCCAATGACCACACTTTTTTGCCCACTACAATTCCACCTAACTGCGCTATAACCAGCCTCTCCTATACATCTGCTATGTATGCTGCAAACAAGATAGGACTGAGTGGGCTTCCTTACCTTACTCCTTTTGTTGTCCAAAATATTTTACTCTTATCTCCATTCACCCATGCTCTGTTCACAGTCTCTCTACGTACTTTTTTCATTCATTTTATCAAATGTTTGTTTATTTGTTTCTCTCTCAAGTATTTCCATAATTTCTCTCGATCTACACTGTCAAACGCCGTTTTTAGCTCCAAAAATAACGCATACAATTTTCGTCTTTTTTTATCGATGTTTCACGTTCTATCATTCAATATATACACGTTATCTATTTTACATCCTCCGTTTCTAAAGCCGGCTTGGCCTTCTGGCAGTGTACTTTTCATACCCATTTCATTGCTTAGTTTTTCCTCCAGGATTATTGAATATATCTTGGATGCCGTAAACAAAAACGTAATTCCTCTATAATTTTCAACTTAATCTTTTTCCCACTTTTGTGTATTGTACATACAAGAAATCTCTTAACTGGCTAAAAAAACCTTCACCCTTTCATACTTCATTTATTTATTCGCGCAATTTTTATATTATATTTTATGTTTTATCATTCTATCTTCTGGATTTTTCGTATGTCTCTATTGTCTGTCTATTTTTTTCCCATTGTTGCTTTAAAATTCCATCCCAATATTAGAGCCCTCTCTTCTGTAGCTTGCAATAACTGTTCTAGATCTTTTGTAGTATTTTTCATACCCTACTATATATCGTTATCATTTTAAATTTATTTTTCCCTAACTGAAAGTTTTGTTCTATTAATCCATCAACGTCAGTTATACAGTTTACTTGTTTAATTGAAAACAATGGTGCAAAAAAGAGGCAGCTTCATTTTAGCATCTTTTTCAGGAGAAGAAAAACGTTTTACGTATTCTTTAATTTATATATTTTATTCATATGTAGGGTTAAACTCTAGTACTTAATACATAATATACTCACAAAATATACTTTTCAGAAATTTGATTGAAAAACAATATCAAAAAGAAAACGATGGAGCTGCCTCCTTTTTGCACCGGAGAGTAATAAAAATGCTTAACACCAATTTTATTGCAATTTATTAACAAAATGTTATCTAAAGTAATAAATAAACACAAAGTAATCATCTGTAAATCTTATAAAGAGCAATGTATATATTAATTACGAGTTGTCGGAGTTACCTCATTTTTGCACCAATTGATAGACCGCATTTGAATTACTTTATAAGTATTATTAAAAACTAATTATCGCAAATATATGGAGCTGCCTCCTTTTTGCATGGGTGTCTTCATTTTCTTTTTTAATTCCTACAATTTTATCCCATTTGGCTCTGCTTTTTCATTTGTTTCTGGTAGCTGCTTGGCAATTTCAATTATATTCTTGTGGTATCTTTTGTTCTAAGGAAGTCCAACTGCGTTTATCTATCCAAGTTTTCACCAATCGAATCAAAATTTCTTATATAATTCTAAAAATCTTGATCTTTATTATTTATTCCAACATCATTCCAGAACCATATCTTTGTTGTGTTTGATTCTTCTACCACTGTACAATTTTGTTTTATTGTGTTTTTATTTGAATTATGCCCTTGACTTTTTAAAAACACCTTAATCGTTATCATTCCGGTTGTATAATTCACCATTAATTTCTAATTTTCTTTATCCTACCCCAACTGTTCTGCCTTTTGTCTTTTCTTCCCGGGCTATGTCTCTTTGTTCTTTTTCTATCTTTCTTTCTCTTTTCTATAGACATGTCATTTTGTATATATATAGAATTTCTTAGTTTATTTTTATTTTATATATAACTTCTTGTTTTACTTACCAAGATTCAATCTCTGCTATAATTAATTTGTTTTCTTCTCTTCCATTGAATCATTTTTCACCAAGTCCGTTTCTTCTTCTTGCTGTGTCGGCATTCCTCTAACTATAATCTTATTTCTATTTTCTTCTCCTTCTTTACTTTCTAGCCCGTCTTCTATTTCTCTTATTTTGTTCTTCAGTTTAGTATTCTCTGCTTCCCATGTTTCTTTCCGCTTTGTCATCTCTTCTTTTAGGCTTTGTAATTAATTTTTAAGGTATGCATGTTATAACTTTCTTCTTTTTCCACCTCTTTTTGTCTTTGTTCGAGAGATATAAGTATTTTTTGTTTTTGTTAAACACCTCAATATCTTCGATGTTTCTACCTCTTTTTACTTCATTGTTCATTAAACAATGCTTTAAACTGTTGCCTAATTATTATTATTACAACGAGTTCTTACAGTGTCTATGTTCTCTTTGTTAAATTAATAAACTTTCGATAGTGAAAGATAAAACAAATTTCCTACCAAGTTTGGTAGTAGTAATATCTTCGTATAAGGAAGTAAACTGATTTATGCATAGTAATATTTTGGCAAAAATTAAATTTATAATGTAGAGTTTAAAATGTAGATGCAGGGAAAGCACTTCCCTGCTTTAAGAAATGATAATTAATGAAAAATGAAAAATCCCCTATAGAGGCTGAGTAAATATAGGCAACCTCTGGTAGGTCAACCTATGTTTTGGGTTTATGTTTGATGAGCGTCTGTCGGTGATTGTCTTTATATATTTAGTCGGTTGTGTTTCAGTTGTGTTAGGTAGAATATTTGTGCCTGCAAATTAATGTAGTCACGTATTCTGGGTATGTTTGCCAAATCGTGAAGGTCATCTATTTTTGTGTATCTGTCTTTGTTTAGAATCAGTCGCAAAAGTTTATTTTGGTTTGAAGTTTTGAAATGTGAGTCGACGCTGTACCACACTAGACAGGCCAATAGACCAGTAGTTTAATATATGCTTGCAAACATTTTATTCTCTTCTGTTTTAATTTTACGATTTCTATTAGTTTAAAAGGAATTTTTGTCTTCTGTTTATTTCTAAACTTATTACATATACATATTTTATTGGTATAATAGGTATTTTTATTTTCAAATATTTATTAAAAAGATCTATTCGCTGTGAGGCTCTAACCTGTAGTATGCGTGCGGAATTTAAAAAACTCTTCTACCAGCTTTCACCACTAGACCAGTAAATATTATATGTATTTTCACAAATTTTTCAAAATAGTTCTGTCGATTTTATTATTTTATTTACTAGCACGTTGTTGCTATCAGGCAGGTTATGCAGGTTATGTTTCCTAGAAAAATTTAATGCACTTATTGCGCAGTTATTATGCTGATTTAGAACTAACCTCTAATATCTTCTTTTATTTTGTCGTTTTCTCTCCACTTCAGACTGTTATTATAACTGACTGTTTATACTACTTTAATTACGCTTCTGTTACTATATATGTTGTTCTTTCTCTACTCAACAATTTATTAACTCTTACCTTTTCTGAGATACAGCGTATCTTTGCACCCATTAAATAAGTGAGTCGTCATCTAATTTACTTCTTTGCGTCTCAAATTGACTGGCGAAGTAATAAATAATAGAGGCGTTCTGACGTTTGTCTTTTCTGACTCTTACTCGATTCACTTGGCCCATTTCTAATTGCTAGTAGTTGTTTCGCTAACTGATGTTTATATACTTTAGCCTTTTAATTCTATCTATTTCAAGTACAATTCTTAGTCAAGTATTCTTCACACAAGATCTCAAAATGGATTATGCCCAGTCTTCAACATACAAATCTTCAGCACAGACCCAGCCCTATTATACACTTAGTTTAGCAAATTGCACTCATATCCAGGCCCGAACTCATAGCCAACTATCACGCAACGAAAAAAGTCATAAATACAAAGGTTCGTAGTTTTTTATAAAAATCTGAATCTGCAATAAAATAACCCCCATCTTAAAAATTCAAAATTTCAAGTGACTTTTTTCATCATAAGTTGGCACTGTAAGCAAGACGTAATGTGACTTTTTCAATTATGTTTTTATCGTTTTCAGTTCTATCTACCAATCTGCAATAAAAATTGAGTTTTCTATTTAATATTTTTAAACTACCCCTCATATAGAGGGAGGATTTGCATTTGATCGTATTTGATAGAGCTCAATTAAGTTAGTACTATTACAGGTGTTATTATTCAAAAAGTTAAAAATAAAATTTATAAAAGGAGTGGACGGGTGCTCTGGACCACCTTGTACAATATGCATTTCTTAATTTTGTCAATTCTGTGCAAATTTGCAATTTAATTTGATTATGCCTGATTGATATGATTGTTGAGAAAACTAATCTATAAGCAAATTTTAGCGACCTACTATGGTTCGACTTGTAGTTACTTGTGGTTTGATCAATTGAATACCCCAATTCTCTAAATATACTAACCATGCTTAACCTATTTCGCTAACTGGGTAACATGTAGTAAGCGCTGATAACCTATATCACTAACATCATAACATGTTTCCTTAATAACCACAACTTGCAAAAGCCTTACCATTTTAAGTGATGAAAATTTGCAAATATGTCTATTTAATGACTTTTTGATAGATTTTGATATTGGTTTATAATCACCCAGTGCCGTGAAAATTTGTATTGACATTTGAAAACGTTAATTTCATCGGCATCATTTACTATAATGCCGCAGTTTTATAACCTAAGATTAGAGGAAGCGGAAGAAGATCGCCCATGAAATTGGCCTAAATTTTACCGATCTACCAAATTTAAAGTATTGGTCCCAGATGTCTCAGCTGAGTTTAGATAAACGTTCTACACATTCCATCAAATCAGAATTGAGATTTAACGAAGAACCAAAGCAAGTATCATCAAACCATCGTAATTTAGATACATTTCGTAAAGTATCCGTAGTAAATGCACACGGAAAAAAGAACAAAAATGGAATAGATTTAATTTCCAAAGCTTCCACAAATGTTGAATTAGTAGATCGAGGAAATAATGCTGATAATACAGAATATGAAATTAATGCCGTTAATTTAAACAGCGAATCTTCGGAATATATCAATTACAACCAGGTAAATAGTGCTAAAGTTTCCAATTCCACTGCGCAACTTATGGATTCGAGATTTAGAATATTATCATATATGTGTACTCCCAATAACGAAAAAACCGACTCCTTTAAAATATCATCATTTGGACAAGCTATCAAATTACTACTGGGGCAAGGGTATTTTGAAAAAGAACTTATTAAAACCCGCCAAAATTTTCATAAAGAACAAATGAAACAAATGTTAGAACAAGAAAACTCAACAGATGAGAAACCACAAAACCCTAAAAAATCTAGTCAAGGGATACTGTCGAAAAAGAAGCAAAAACAACCAATTGAATGCGGGAGCAATCGATCAACAGATTTTCACGAATATATGATCAGTTATGATACAAAAAATAAAATACAAGAAAATAAAAAAATTGATTTTGAAATGTAAATTCGATTTTATTTTTTAAATTAAGTTGCAAACATAAAATATCATGTATTGAAATAATTATTTTAATAAACTATTTTTGTATAAACTAATATTTTATTAAATTTTTGCTCTTAAAACAAATAATAAAAATGTTCAACCAATGACTTCAGCAATCAACGCTGCAAAAACAAAAAATGTTATTAATGCCAGTTAATATTCCATAATTCTAACCTAACGCAACCCAACCTAGTGAATTTTGGATATATAAACATTTTAACAACATAAACTTTGTAGTTTGACTCAGGAGCTAACAACTTGTTCATGATCTGATACATCTGCTACACTGACGGTACCACTGGACGCTACATAATTGGCATTAGTTGTGCAGATTAGATCTAACAATGTCGATAAAGTGTTTACAATTCTCGTAGTTGTCTCGATGAGTTGGTTAACATTAAATTGATTAAACATGGCCAATAAATATTAAGCGCTTCTACTATATAACCTCAACAGATCTATACTGAACTGCTCGCCAGAGTTTTTTTCAACTAAATTGATATGTTTTATTCATAGCAGTGATTAATGATAAATTACAAAAGATATAATTTTTATTACCAATATTATATCAATTTTTATAATAAGTAATTATATATTAACGTTTACAAGTTATGTGCATTGAACACGAGCATGTTCCGCGCAGAATGCGGATTGCGCTTCAGTTCGGTCACTTCTTGCATATAAATTGAACCATATTGAACACATATTTTATATTTTGCAGCTTTCAGAACTACAAAAAGATAAATTCACATAAACAGTGACAGATTTTTTGATCAATCTAATCTAAAAATAACGTTCTAATAACATCAAACATTACAATACGATTGCATATATTGAAAATTAAATGGTAAGTGTTATTATATATTTATATAAAAGTTATTTAAAATTGTTAAATTATAAATATAAAAGATAAACAAATGCAATAAAAAAAATTATATAATGAAGTTAAAGTGAGTGGTTGTGTGCCCATCTTGTAAACGATACAGGAAATTAGACTAACTATCTATAACAACCAATAGAAGACCAGTATCACAACACCTATCTGGTAATAGAATCAAAATGATTAAGTAAAAAGTTTATAATCAATTATCCAAATCTACACCGTTACAAGCGGCAACAATCAAATGCATCCAATTAACACACTCTTCATAAGAGATAATCAGTCCACCTTAATGATTTTCGCATCGCATTGAAACAAAAATTTTAAAAATAATTGATTAACGTGTTTAGTGGATTTGAATAATTGATTAAACACTTTTAATAATTATATAGTTGTATATTAAAATTTACGTTATTCTTAAATTTTTAATAAAACGAAAGTGGCCGATGTTTTTAAGTTTCACATATTTAGTATTTTAACCTCACTATATGACTTGTCATTACAATTTTGAGCATGACAACCACGAAATCAGAGTTGTCAATCGTACGGTAATTTTTGAGGTGTTCTTCTAATTTTTTACAATAAAAAAGTCAAAAACATTATAAGATTATCGTGTCGTGGTCAAAGTATAGTATTCTTCTCGCATATAATGATAATTATTCACTTGTATGATTTACGTTACATGTCTATGGATCGTGTCGAAAACTTTATCTTCATGAATAATTGCTTTATTCATTATATGCTTATTGAATAATATACTATATTACTGAAGCGCCCCATAAAAAAGTATTTAGCATATTCTATGCTTTATCGTAGATAAAGTATAGTTATTTATTAATATTAGGTTATACTAACGTTATTTATTAAAATAATATATCATTTTTACAATATCATATATTGTCCAGACAAAGCAAAAGAGATTTTACAAAATATCGATAAAAAATATATTATATTTGAATAAAAAACGTTCATATAACCCAATATTTATAAATAATTATAATATCGAACAAAAATACAAAAAAATAATAAAGTATAGTATTCAACTAGTTTATAAGATAGTATGCGACGTATTCTTACATAAATACAATAAGCTACTTGATCACAAAACAGTAGCAGAACCTCAACTGCAGATGAAACCACAATTCAATCGAAACGAAAAACTTCATGACGACAGACACAAAGAATCCAACTTTCCACAACTTCCAATTCAACATAATCAGCAATACTCAAGTAGGGATGCTACAACAAAAAATTTTGCAGGAAGACATTGCTACATACGTTAACCGTATATCATCAAACCATTCCTGTCAAACAAAATTAACCAACTAGAAATATTTTTATTTTTAATAATTCAAAACGTGACATTGTATTATCTTTAGTTAACCAATGTTCTGTTAAACACAGAACATTGGTTAACTAAAGATAATTTGAATTTTATAAATATTGCGGATCATTTCTCAAGAAACAATTTTTAAAATGGCGAGTCTCTCATATTGATCAAAAACTCCCGAAAATCTTCCAAAGTTTACGAATGTAATAGTCTGTCCATTGAAAAGACATTTGAGTGCTCGGTTGTTGAGTTAGATTGTGATATATTTTTTGATATGCTAGAAAAATGTTTAAGAATAATCCAAAAAAATCAAACTTTTTCTTCTTATGTACCATATCCTTTCAGAACGTTGGTAATCATCAATGCTATATGTTTTTTATTAATAGAGACTCTAAATAGTGTGCTTGTGTTTACACCACACCAATCGCGTAAGTTCTTCAACCAAGATGTCTTCCTTCTACCTGGATTGCGCTTGCCCGCTATTTTTCCTTGCATGATGTTCTGCAGCAGTCTATACTTATCTCCTCTCATCACATGTCCGAAGTATTCAATCTTCCTTTTTTTATGGTGTTCAGGATTTCAGAGGTCTTGTTTAGGCGTAGAAGTATATTCGAGTTGCGGACCTTATCCATCCAAGAGACTCTCATGATTCTCCTGTAACACCACATCTCGAAAGCCTCCAGACGTTTCATTTCGTCGTTGTTGATAGTCCATGCCTCTACGCCATATAATAAGGTAGAGAACACATAACAACAAAGTAATCGGACTCGTAGGGGAAGATTGAGGTCTCTACTGAGTAGTACCTTGCTGATTTTTTTTAAGGCGGCGCGAGCTTGCTCAATACGTGACCGGA
>JARJEC010086497.1:0-12531 GCA_030264575.1 Tachinus sp. AB-2021 | reverse complement strand
TATGTATGTATGTATGTATGTATGTATGTATGTATGTATGTATGTATGTATGTATGTATGTATGTATGTATGTATGTATGTATGTATGTATGTATGTATGTATGTATGTATGTATACATGCATAACTCTAAAAGTTTAGAAGCTAGAGACGTGAAATTTGCAAAATACCTTGCAAACCAACTAACTCAAGTTGTAGTCGCTGGAAGAAGTTTTTCCATAATCCCATTATTACGAAATATGTTGAATGTAGAGTTTCAATTAAGGGGATTAGAGGATACAAGTTTGGTATTTATTTTCAAATATAGGTATACAATTCTGCAAATATTTATTGAATATTGATAGAATCAACCGTTGCTATGTGATAATTCATAATACAAAATTAAAAAATAAAATTACTATGTTTTTATATCACGATTTATAATATGTACTTATCCGTCAATCTTTGTTTTTATTGGTTAAATTTGCAAAGTAATAGTATTTTCATTATAAATTTCAAAAGTGAAAACAAAAAAAACCATTGAATTAACTAGTTTATGAGATACAATTGTTAAAATATTTTAATTATAAAATTATACTCTTATGATTAAAATTTCAATATTAACTTTTATTACTAAAAAACAAAACACGATCTGATAATAGTAAACTGCAATTTTGAAGCTTTAATGGTCTATATTACATTCTCCAAATGTCAAATCTCTAAGTCCAAAGCTAACGCCAACAATCACTTGATCTTTCTTTGGTGGTACATAAAAAATATATATTTCACGACGTGACTAATTAAATTGTGATATTAAAACATAGTAATTTTGTTTTAAATCTTGTTTAATGAATATGTTATTATATACCATATATTATGTTGCCAACAATAATTTGTTTACGCTCATATTTGACATATAGATGAAGGTTAACAAATCCATATGTTTTTCAAGTATGACTGTTATACTCAATTAAATTATAATTTATGCAAAGCATATATTTTGCAATTTTTAACAATAGATAATCACGTTATCATTAATAATTAAGACGCTGGCGAGTGGTAGAAGGAAATATTTTGTACTCCTTGTGTCCTCTATTTTTGGAAATATACAAGGTATATTTGAAACATTCAAAATTTTAAAAAATATTATTATGTGAGTAGATATAGCATTAGTACATAATCAAATTATCTTATAATATACAATAAATAGAAAATTTAAAGAGCATTAAGTGGAAGTGAATATTTTCATATAAAACTTCTCTTTAATCATAATTTTACCAAAGTAATTAATAATTTTCCGAAACAGCTTACCGTAAAACTTTTCTTATATTAGCGCCGTCACGAGATTTAAGAACCCTTTCCGAAATTTTCTCTATTAAATATTACGCATGTAATCTGTGGCTTACTTGTAATAACTATGACAGTCCAATTATTCTGGAAATGGCTTGCTGCTTTTAAGGAAGGGTGGAAGGATAATAACCGATGATAATGTTGGTATATATGCGTGAGCATCATAATGTCTGACACGGCTTTATGGAGCTAATTTTAACCGAAAACTAATTTTCAGTATGCTTGAGTAGCAAAATAATGTTATGTATAAATAAGTAAATATTAAATATTATTTGATTGAATCATATGATATTGGTGTATCATAATTATATTGTTCAGCAATATGTGGCAATAATGAAACAATATTTTAATTATTTACTAACATTGGATTAAATAAAACACGTATTCTATATTAATTAATGTCATAAAACTTTATGTATTTAGTAAATAATAATTAAAACAAGCTTTTTTCAATAACTTGTAATACAATACTATACTTTATAGTATGACTTGTTATACATAAATATATGCGTTTCACAAAAAAATATAAAAAAATGGTTAAGATTTTAAATGTGTTTTTTTTGTTGTCGCTTTGAGTGATTCCGATAAAATCAACTTTATTTTTTAAATAAAATAATCCCAAATTGACGTAACAAAGTTAGTTTATTACGATCTATAGTTATTAGTATTAAAAGTAAAGAAAACAATACTGTTTTTCTTTATAAAACATGATTAGTAAAAAACTACTTTTTTAAGAATAATACATAAAAGAAATTTGGGCACATAATGGAAATAGATTACATTTTACAAAAATTATTTAAAAGAATTTAAATTGTGAAGTAATTATTTATAAAGAATTAGTTTCTGTAAAGAAATGGTTGCTATAAAGAAAAGAAATATTTTTCTTTACGATTTGTAATTACTATAAAGAAATAGTTGCTATAAAGAAAAGAAATATGTTTCTTTACGATGTAATAAACAAATATGGTCCATTTCCATTAAGTATTGGAAAATAACGTTTTACATAATTATATAATAAATTATAAATTTTAATAATAATAAGTTAAAATTTTCACTCTTGTGATAGAATACAAATTCTGAAACGCATTCTTTTTATGTGTTCTGCATGTAAAATATTCTATAACAAGTGTTATAATAAAATTGTGCTCAACAAAATATATACATCGCCATCAATTTTAAAACTGTGAGTGTCGGATATAAATGCTGCGTCTTATTTGTTTTAAGACAAGTCTTAATTTAAATAAAAAATATTGCATTCACTAATGGTCGTGAAGGAAATACTGTTGGTTACTGGCTTAGAATGAAAATTCGAACTAGTCGTGGTTCCCCACGTTAACTAACGCTTGCATTCGGAAACTTCCACGGAATAAATATACTATTCTGAATCAATATAACAATAACTTAAAAAAATTTTAAAGAGAATATTTTCAGAACTCTGTCTATTGTGTTGATGTTGATGTTCATTCAAATTGTCACTTTGAAAGGTACATAACCATACCGCAGTATAATAATCTCATACCAAGAATTTGACATATTGTGACATAAAAGTTGTAATTAAATCTATAGTTTTACGAAATAACTAAAATCAAGTTTAGTAGACATGGGTAAAGTAGTATGATCGCTCATCAACTTGGGACTCTCATCTGTACGCGGTTCGTTGAGCCATCTGTTAGAGACTTAGTGATTAAATTCTTCTCTGCTTACTTGTGCTAAAAATGGCTAATTTTTATTATAAAATCAGAAAAAAAAAATTTTACTTTCTAATTTTTTTTAATAATTAATTATTATTAACAAAATAATACATTGTTATTGACTACAAAAATAATAAATTTCTGGCTTTGTCTTGAAGAGTACAAAAGATGCTGATGCTTTGATTCTATTAAAACCTTCAGAAACACCCACAGTCTTAAAACGTAAGCCAATCTAAGATATGATATCACACAACAAGACTTACTCCAACATTTGCAAAGACACAGTACGTGTTGCGTAATCTCCAAAAAATCAGCGTACAACTAACGTCCTTCTAGAAATAAAAAGGTTAGAATTACAAATGGATATGATAAAGATATAGATGATTACTAAGATGTAAGAATAACACCACAAATACCAAAAGTAGCATAATAATTAAAAGAACAAATTGAAGAACAGAAAATTACAGATAGAGAACCAAACACTGACTATTGGCATTGACAAAATTGGAACAAATACTTTGAGAACGATAAAACTAATCTAAGCTATTCATATGACAAAAAGAATGCATGGCAAGAGAACAAAAGCCTATATACAGCTGACAAAGACGGATAATTGGAGTATATGTATACTACCATAAAAAATAAACAAAAAAATATTCTCTAAAACGGAAAATGAACACCAAAAATATTTATTTTAATAAAATGTTTCGAAAAGTATTTTTCTACAATACTATCTATCTTAAAAATCCATTCTACTATAACTTTCTGTTTTTGTTCTAAGACCAAAAATAAAATCCACAAATACTAACATAAATGCGGAACAATCTTACGCAATAACAAAAACAAAATGAGTAAAGAAATCCAATTAAAATTTGATAAAGTTTTAAGAAAACCAATGCAACATCAAAACATTAATCAAAAATACAAGCTGCAGAAATAAAAGAAAAATAGTTCAAATAAACAAGATAGGATTTAAATATTTGAAATGAATTACAAATTTACAACATTGATAAAATAATAGAATAAGACAAGAAAAACTGATATCAACACGTACAAATGGAAAAAGACAAACGTGTGGCAAAACCGATATCAACAACGACAAATAAAATATTGGTCGTTCCAAGAAGGGGTCAAGCAAAACGGGAAAGGCCTAATCTCTGTAGCATAAAAAAGTAAATAAAAGAAATTAAAAAATTGGTACATAATCCCATTGAGCATTATATTTACTTTTATAAATAGCTAGCTTATTTGTTATATTAAAACATATGTAGTTAGGTTTTTCTATGTTCAATCGAATAAACCTCCAATTAAATGATTTATATAAATTTAATGAGATAAAATGATACATGAAGCAACAGGATAAGAGTATAGCTAATACAAAAGCTGCTTATTAAAACTAAACATTAGAAGATTTAACTAAAATAATATTATTGTTAATTTGATTTTAATTAATTGACTTTTCCACACTACCTCGAGCCTAACAAAGCATATAAATAGTAAACAATCAGTTCTACCTACTTTGACGACTAACTACAAATGTTCCACTAATACTAAAAACAAAAGAATTGATATATGCTTCCATATTAAGATAATACATAGATTCAGTAATGTGCATATGTCCAACAATTTGTCAGCACACAAAAAAAATTTTTTTGACGTGCCAAAAGCTCTACAAACAAGACATGCAGTAAAAAACAATAAGAATTTCATTAAAACCATAAAAACAGAACCTGAAATGATCAAGGATCTTGTAAAAAATTATAAATTTATGAAAGAAAATGTACGCATTTTTTTCATCTTGGCTGTAAGGTGAATCTGGTCAATTTGTGTGTTTATCATTGCAATATTGCAAATTTGCTAACGACGGCCGTTTTACAAGTTTGACTATAACTTAAAACTGGGTGTAATATAGACCATTAAAGCTTCAAAATTGCAGATTTACAATTATCAGATCGTGTTTTGTTTCTTAGTAAAATAAATTATTTTTTAAATTTGAATCATAAATATTACAACTTTATAATTGAAATATTTTAATAAATATTTATTTTAAACAAAAAACCAAAAAAATTGCACAAAATGTTATTATTTATACTAATTTAGTAAATATTAAATTTAATTAATTAATAAAAACTGAATAATACCAGCCACCTCAATAAATAAAATTTAATAAACTATTATAAAAGTCATGAATAATTAATGTCAATTACAAAAATGTGCTTAGCACAAATTTTAAACCATTGACTGAATCATAAATATTTCAAATAAATTTGATTTCCGACACCTTATTGGTCATGCGATTTGTTATTAAGTGTTCTATTGCCGTGACTATTTTTTTATTTTTCGACAAACCAATAAAATAATTGTAAATACTCATCACATGTTATAATGAAACCAATTAAATCATTATTATAGTGGGAATATTACAGGTAGCTTTATTATACGGGGAATAATTTCCTATTGAAACGTTGTCGCAGAAACAATGTAATAATAATAACATTGGAATTAAAGTGTGATGAATTAACAGTAATTTAATACAATTCGTGACATTGATATTTATACTTGACCTATTTTTAAGAAAATAAAACAACAGTACATGAAAAAATAGTCTAATCCAATACCACTCGAGACTGAAACTAATCGAGAATACTTTTTTCAAGTTTGTTGCCTTACAACAAACAACAATAAACTTTCAAAAAATCTCTTGTGGTATTACTACTAATAATAATTAACTAAATTATATTTATTATATATTTAAGGCGCTTGGAGTTATTCAGATTTTATTAATTAATTATTTAATTATAAAATTCACTAAATTAGTATAAATTATAATATTTTGTGCATTTTTTTGACTTTTCGTTTAAAATAAATAATTATTAAAATATTTTAATTATGAAGTTATACTACTCATGACTAAAATTTCAAAATTAAGTGTTGTTACTAAGAAACAAAAAACAATCTGATAATTCTAAATTTGCAATTTTAAAGCTTTAATGGTCTATATTATACCCTATAAAATTTAAACCTCTAAGTGAAAAGACGCCAAAAAATGCCTGATCCTTCTTAGGTGGACTACCTTGTATAGAGGGAAAAGTAAAAAGATCATCAACAATAATATGGAAGAAAACCAAAAAAAGGGGCGCAACAAATCCACGGTGAAAGAGGGGGCTATAAACTTAAAAAAACCCAATAATTTAGATTGTAATTTGTGAGAACAAGTTGTTATTTTAAAATATAAATTTATTTTTACATTACCTGTTTTTTTTTGTAGTTCATAACACATTAATACTTGTTTAATTAATGTAAGTTGCACGTTAAGTACTATTACGAAATTTAAACTGGTAATAATAATAATATATAAATAATTGTTACAATTCTTTGTAGCCCCTCTCAAGGGGCAACATGTAAATAATTAACAGATTTGGGCAAATAAAAAGTAAATAACTAATGTAAAATTTACATTTTTTACGTGAATTTGTACAAAATTTACTTAAATTTTACGTTTATTTTATGCATATTTAAATGTGCTGTACTGTTTTTACGTAAATTTTACATAGTCTTTTATGTTGCATTGGCGGACTTTTTACGCAAATAATTTTACTTTTTTTAATAATTGCATTAATCCGAGCGTGCACTAAATTAATTATAAAGACCAGATATCCAGCGCAATATTTTTGTCTATCTGCTAATCATCTGAGAAATAATGTTGATTGTTAATTATAAAATTAACACTACAACTATTAACAAATTAAATCTGAATTATCATTGTCCCATGGAATTACTTTTAACAATATTAATAAGTGTACTTTTATATTTTTGTCGATTTATTTTTATGTTGCATCCGCTACAAGAGATTCCTGCTCTCATTTAACTCTATATTTTAATTATAAGAAACTTTTTTATGATAATATTACATGTATTCAGTATTCATAGTCATATAGATTCATATATAATTAAATATTTGTTTGTTAACAACATTTTACATTGTAAATTAATTGATTGCATAGTAAATTATTTGGTAATAAATTGTATTCGGTGTTGTCAATGCGAGGAACAATTTAATTTTGTTTGTATCGAATGGTGGGGCAATTATGTAATGAAAATAGCTGATAGTAGCTGAAATGATGCCGTTTAAAAAAGTCATTATAAATTAATACATTCTAGTTGAAACCCTGTAATTGGCGTACAAAAGATCTCCAGTACCCCAAATTTAGCCACTTAATAAATCATGAAGTAA
This sequence comes from Tachinus sp. AB-2021, assembly GCA_030264575.1. Taxonomy (NCBI): domain Eukaryota; kingdom Metazoa; phylum Arthropoda; class Insecta; order Coleoptera; family Staphylinidae; genus Tachinus; species Tachinus sp. AB-2021. Next base: position 5,279 of record JARJEC010086497.1, on the reverse strand, counting down.
AGAAAATGTAATCAGAACAGGTATAATTTTTAACTGGACGACGAAAATTAAAACGTTTCATGTTTAGAATTGTAAGGAAACGTAAATTATGAAGATATAGCATGTCGATTCGACATGTAAATACACAAATTACGACTACAAACTATTCAATTCTTAATCAGCGCAAGAGAGATGATTCGATGACCGTCCCAAGTCACGGAATCGGATACTCTTTGATATTATGCCAACAATTACCTATCTAAAAGAGCTTGATTGATGTTGTCATGTAAAACGACTTACAACATAAACACGCTCGACTGTTTTTATCAACATGACATATATGTAAGTCTGTTATTTTGCTATTTTTTATTAATAGGTTGTTCTGCTCTAGTTGTGAAGTTGTTTTTTTTAATTTGATTGCACCTTACGTCTTGACGCATCCACACGTGATACATTTTCTACGTAAAAGATGTGTAATACGTGTAAAAGAACCAACGCTATAACACTTAAAGTGTAAATTGGATGCTATTGAAAAATCTCATTTGGAGTAGATATCGGCGATTGGGTGGGTGGGTGTGCTGTAAAGGCGCTTGTTTGGTCGGGCGTCATTTCCCGAAACTGCAAATAGTCGTTCCTTCTTGCGCGCATTGCATTGTGGTTGAGCTCCAGGGAAATCAGTCCGCCGTCGAATCTTCACTTGTTACTGCTGTCCGAATAAGATACATGCTCTTTACGCCATTGGTTACTTCCTTTTCTTAAAACTCTTAGTCTGCCATACGTATGTTGTCCAACAAGCATATTTTATCAAAGCAAAACCCATCTTTATTCTTCTAAAAATACATAAATTTAAAGCTTTAAATATTTAAGGTACAAATAGACAATTTATTGTGTATCTGAAAAGATTTAAACTGAATCATATTATGAAAAAAATTAAATGTTTTAAATATTTTATTTTTTAACCAAATTAATAGAATTTTCATTAATCTGAATAAAAAATATTTTATTTTAAGTTAAATGAGGAGCGACACAAAAATACTTTTAACAAAGTTAATTAATAACTAAATTGAAAAACGCCGAGTTTCTCATTTTAATTTATATTTTTTAATTAGTATATTTTATTTATTTTTTATTTGTAATGTTAAATGAGAGCGAGTCGCGTGTTGGCCACATCAAGTATCAAAGCTCACATTTCTAGTTCGAGTTAATTTCCGGGAACCGGAACGAACTTTCCAGTTCCATGAACTGTTTCCGGAAAGACAACCACAAATGTTATGATATTTGATTTCGTGTTTGATTGAATAATAAATTGCCTGTGGCTAATTATCACAAGAATACGCCAATTGAAGTTTTACATTTACATCTGCGTTGGTAGTAACAAATCTATATGGTGTTACATGTATGTTGTAGGAAATGTGTGTGTTATTTCGTACTGAGATCTTATTTGAGTAAACAGAGAGCTGGCATGTAAATACATCAGCGAGCCGTAAGCTCCGCGTAAGCCCCGTCCAAACACTCGCGGCAAAGCTCATAAGCCGAGCAGCTTAGCCGCCAGAGAGCTAATCATAATCATACTGTAATTAGTGCTGCCGCTCATCATCGACTTATACAACGAGCTTCTCTCTAAACTCAACAAAACACCAAGCGCCATATTATACAGCTCAGACAAAAATTTTATCAAAGAGAGCAGTAATTCATGGATGGACCCTTACGCATAATTCATAAATTTTAAATCAGGTCCCGAAATAAAAAATCGAAACTATAGTCGACATTCTTCCAAAGAATTTAGGTCAACCCAGTATATCTAAATTGCTATATTTAAATAAAAAATGTATTTTTTATATAAGTATACTAACATTTCTATAAGTAACAGATAAAACTACAATTAAGAAAATACAAATTTTTATAAAATTAATGATTTGCCCATGCAGTAAAGTTACTACTACCTATAAATAATAAATCAAAGCTAAATAGTATCTTTAACTTTATCAAGATCAGCTGCTAAAGTTATAGAATGTTTTAATTAGGTTTATTAGAATTAAGTATAAACCATATACAAATATATTACAATAAAAAACATTGAAGATTAGTACTTCAAATATTGAACATATTAAATTAATAGTTAATAATAAAAATTTTGAAGGTTATTTTAAGTACCCATGTAAAACTTATTTATTTAAAGACATATAGCCAAAAGTTTGGGTTCTTTTAGTTTGTTTTTATGTTTTTTAATATTATTTATGTTTATTTTTATCCAATAAATTAATTTTTTTCTCCTATACTGTTTTAAATTTTGTAGTATTTTCTACGGCGTTATAGATGTTATCTTTTGTAATTTTGTTGATGGGTTTGCAGTTTTATCATAGTTTGGTTGCGTATTTTTCAGTTGCTTTTGGTTTACTGGTGTTTTTAATATTGCTTTCAATTTGTTTTTTTATTGTAAATGATTTTTGTATTATGCAGATTTAAATTTTTTTATTGGTTTGTGGTTAATGTCACAAATTGTTTTTTGGTGCGCCGCATATTAGTATAGTATGTTACCCAGTAAATTTTTAAGGTTTGTAACTTTTTTTGCATTTTATAAGATTTTATTTGGAATTACGTGTTTAATATATAAATATGATTTTCAGCATTCGAGCGAGGCCCCGCGGAACTGTGGGGCGCAAGATGCTGGCATTAAATTTAAAAAAATCTCAACCACAATCTTTATATTTTTTTGTAAACTACATATATTGGGTGATATAAATGCGTATATGCGTTTATTTTTTTTTTACCCCCTTTATCACTTAGTTGATTTCTCCGTTGCGCCGAGAAGAAGTATGCCGTTTTTTTTATAATCTATTTTCATCGCTATTGTATGCTATATATGTATGCTATAAATAAAATAAATTTGCCATTTATAATTTTGGAATCAACAAATATTTATATATTTTCAATTTCTATTATATTTTTTTTATAAAGTTGTCAAATATTGAACAAAACTTCGATAAAAAATAACGTTTTGTTTTAGTTTGTACTTAATATTTAGACACAAAATACACACTTAAAAAAACTATCTTTCTATGTTTAAAAAATAAGTAGTTTTAGCTTGTGGCGTGTTTTTAAAAACACCCTGTATATGTTTTTGTACAAAATTTTATTAGCATATGTTTTATTTGTTTCTTCAACCACCTCTAACCACCTCTTATTAACTTTTTTTCAATTCTATGCTCTCCATGATTTGATGCCAACTTTCATAACATCTTGCGCCGCAAACTATTCAAACTAAACGCAACCTCGAAGTTGATAATAATTTTTTAGACTACTGACATGACATAGCCCACAAAAAATTTAAAAGTGTTGCGATCTTGGAGGTCAATTTTCCTTTTTTAAATTGATTGTGGCGTCTTATTGATACCAAAGGTTTTCTACATTAAGAACATTTAAATTCTGAAATGACACAACTCCGATTGTTATATATGATGGTAAATAAAATTATTTGAATCTTCCAAAATACTGCTTCACCACAGCAATAGCTTCTTTGATGCGTACTCTACGACACCTCTGCGGATGCGTATTTTTAATCAAAGTAGTATATGAACAATGACCATTTGAATTAATAGAGAAATGAACAATTATGTCCACCATAAAGTGAATGTAGTGTGCAATAAATTTCGCAAACTGAATCACAATTGTTTAAGTAAATTTTCACAATTTGCAAGCATTATTCGTTTCATAAATCTATTAATGATAAAATAGTAAACCAAACTGAGCACAAATTAGCTATCAGCTGTCAAAATGGTTGTTGTTGGAAAAAGTGAAAGCAATTTACCTTAAAAAATATCAACATTATATTATGAATGCCATTAATTTTTTTAAATTTATGCCAAATATAGCCTATGGTATCTGTTTTACATTCTGGCCGCTTAATTATTATATTAGCAATATTTGTATTTTAATAATAACAATATTCTGTATATTACTTTTGAAACGATATGGTTGGAATGTAATATTTTAGTCAAAATTGAGTTAATATGTAAATGGTAAATTCTATGATAAAAAATTATGAGTATGCTTGGAACACACACAGTAGAAGTAAAACCTTTATTACAATTACATTACAACTGCACTTTTTTAAATAAATTTCTATTTGCTCTAATGTAATTTGATGATAATATAATTATACTGACTATTTTCTGTATAATTATAAACCTATTATAAAAACCATTTTTTAATTTTTGACAAATTCCATTTATACTGAAAATTGCACTTGATACATTGATTACAATAAAAAGTGCCTGGTGCTAAGCAACGCAATAAATATAAACAAATTGAACTTCACAAATTAATTAATATCTAACATTTTTAGGATGTATCTGACTACATCCTAAAAATGTTTACATATTGGATTAATTAATTTTAACAAATTTAATCGACCAAATTTTACAAAATAGTCTACTAAATATATTTCGTGCAATAAAAATTGTAGAGAAAAGTTTGCTTTCAAAATATGGTTACTTTTATGAAACAGTATTCATTTATTTTAATTGTAAATTAATTGTCGAAGTGCACTTGACGTTTTGAGTCTTGTACACTATTGATCAAATTACAATTAAAAAAATTCATGCAGTTTCAGCATCAATATTTTTTAAACAAACTTTTTGATAATTTTTAATGTACTTTATATATTACTATTGAAAATTCAATGTCAACTTCAGTATCATATTTTTCTATTCATACACAGTATCGTACGTATCATTACGGTTCATCTCACGCAGAACTCAATGCATAGACGAGGGATACACGAGTCTCTAATGCAATTCATTCGCATTCTCTCACTGCTTGTATCCCTTACCGCTCTCACACCCTTTTTTTAAATCATCATCAGAAATCGATCTTTACTTCGATTTGCTGTATAAACTTTTTTCCATCTTTAAAAAGGAAGTCCAAGATAATTAAGCTAGGCAAATGAATTGGCTATAAATTTGGTTCATATCTTTCAATCAATGTGGTTTCATCTTGTTAGCAATACGCACGTCTATATCCAATGTAACATATTTAAACAACTACGTTGACTCACAGTTGTTTTAAAACAATAGTGACCAAAAATTCTAATGTGGGATACGGTACATAACGCGTTTACTTTCTTAAATATATTAGCAGGATTTGTAATAAATTACTATGTTTTTTATCACAATTTATTTAGTCACACCGTGACTGCAGTTTTGACAGAACCTCAGTCTTCATCAGACGTTACATGAATCGACTGAGATTCAGTCGAAACTGCAGTCACGGTGTGACTAAATAAATTGTGATAAAAAACA
>JARJEC010086466.1:0-11770 GCA_030264575.1 Tachinus sp. AB-2021 | reverse complement strand
ATATATATAAATATATAAGGACTTAATAATAAAAATATTTACATAGCCCGAGGGTATGTACCGCGCAGGAGTAATAACAAAATACACATCCCCGGGGGTATGTAAACTCAAAGACAACGTGTGAATTAATTTTAACTGCAGTAGTGTTTAAAAAAATGGACATGAAATCCAAAGATTATGAGTTCGATCCTCATCCGAGGTGAATTTTATTTCAAATGGACAATGGCGTAGTAATTATTTATTAATTTTTATGTTCTAATTTTTTAAAAAATTGCATAAGAATTTTTTGAAAATATTTTTACACATTTTATTTTTAATACTATAATTATTAAATAATTACTACGCCATTGGCCTATTTTTGAAATAAATGTTTCAAAAATTCACCGCCTTTTTTTGACTTTTGTTTTCATTTTTTAATAATTTTTTTTTTTAATTTAATTACTTTTATAAAATTTATTTTTTTTATTTGCACTGCTTTGTTTCCTTTATTTCTCAACAATTTAAGATGTTTTTGGTTTATTTATTCAAAATATTTTTAACAAAAATTCTTTTGGATTTAAAAAAAGACATTTTCTACTAATTTGGGCCCTTTGTTGATTTTTCCTTGAACGTTTTGTTGATTTCTGTACATTTTTTAATTAATAAAAATGTTTTAATATAATTTTTTTGAAAAATTTACAAAAAAAATTATCTTTATTTGCGACAATTTTTACACTCTGTATAATAATTATATATATATATATATATATATATATATATATATATATAATTAATAAAATACCGGAAAATTAACTGTATTTTTCAACATTTTTTTTAACAATTTATAAAAAAATTTTTTTTTAATTTAACAAAAATCCGTAAGAATAAAAAAAAACATTTTTTACCAATTTGGGACTTTTTCTGAATTTTTAATGTACGTTTTTGTTTTATTTCTGAACATTTTTTAATTAAAAAAATAATTTTAATATCACATTTTTTTTATATCCCAAAAAATATTTTTTTTTAATTTGCGCTAATGAATTAAAAAAAAACATATTTTAACAATTTGGGATATGCAAGTTTTTTTTTAATTTCTGAGCATTTTTTAATTAAAAAAATTGTTTTGAAAAATTCCCAAAAAAATATTTTTTTTTATCTGCATTACTCTGCGGTAATTTCTACATTTTGTATAAAAAAATTTTATTCCTCTTCTATATAATTAAAAAAAAATTCTACTAATTTGGGCCCTTTTCCGATTTTTTCCTGAACGTTTTGTTCATTTCTGAACATCGTTTAATTAAAAAAATTGTTTTAATATAACAATTTTTTTTGAAAAATTTACAAAAAAATATTTTCTACAGTCTGTATACATTTTCCTTTATTTTTCAACATTTTTTTTCACAATTTATGAAAATTTTTTAACAAAAAATCAATTAAAATAAACATGTTCTGCTAATTTGCACGTTTTTTTAATTTCTGAACGTTTTTTTAATTAAAGCATTTGTGATGTAGTTTTGTTTATTTATTTTTTTAACAATTTATGATGTTTTTGTTTATTAAAATTTCTTTTAACATTCTTATAGAATAGAATATTTATATTAAAAATATAAATATTTTTGTTTTATTTATTCAAAATTAATATTTTCTTAAGAAATTCTTAAGAATTAAAAAACCCCTTTTTACCAATCCCTTTTTACCAATTTGGGATTTTTTCTTATTTTTGCCTGCACGTTTTTTTTTTATTTCTGAAGACTTTTTTAATTAAAAGATTTGTTTCAATTAAACAATTTTTTTGAAAAATTCCCAAAAAAATATGTTTTTATTTGCCCTACTTTGCGGCAATTTCTACACTCTGCATACATTTTTCTTTATTTCTCGACATTTTTTTTTAACAATTTTGATGTTTTTGTTTTATTTATTTAAAATATTTTTAACAAGAATTCTTAAGAATTAAAAAAAACATTTTCGACTAATTTAAGATTTTTTGATTTTTTCCTGCACGTTTTCTATATTTGTGAATATTTTTTAATTAAAAAATTAGTTTTAAGTCAACAATTTTTTATATTTCTTTTATTCGCACTAACTTTGTGGAATTTTTTACATACTGTATACATTTTCCATTATTTCTCAATATTTTTTAACAATTCTTGAAGTTTTTGTTTTATTTATTCAAAAGCAATTTTTACGCTTTGTATAAATTTTTTTTATTTCTCAACTTTTTTTTGATGTTTTAATCAAAATATTTTTTCAACAAAATTTCTTAAAAATTAAAAAAAAAACATTTGTAACCAATTTGGGATTTTTTCTGATTGTTTCCTGAACGTTTTTTTTTTATTTCTGAACATTTTGCGGCAATTTCTACTCTCTGTATACATTTTTCTTTATTTCTCGACATTTTTTTTTAACAATTTTGATGTTTTTGTTTTATTTATTTAAAATATGTTTAACAAAAATACGTAAGAATTAAAAAAAAAACATTTTCTAGTAATTTGAGATTTTCTGATTTTTTCCTGCACGTTTTCTTTATTTCTGAACATTTTTTACTTCAAAAATTTGTTTTCAACAATTTTTTTGAAAAACTTAAAAATTTTTTTTTTTTATTACCACTAATTTGTGGCATTTTTTAAACTTTGTATACATTTTCCATTATTTCTAAATATTTTTTAACAATTCATGAAGTTTTTGTTTCATTTATTCAAAAGCAATTTTTACGCTCTGTATACATTTTATTTATTTCTCAACACTTTTTAACGATTTTTGATGTTTTAATCAAAATATTTATTCCACAAAATTTCTTAAGAATTAAAAAAACATTTGAACCAATTTGGGACTTTTTCTGATTGTTTCCTGAACGTTTTTTTTTTATTTCTGAACATTTTTTAATTAAAATTGTGAAGTTTTCGTTTTATTTTGATAATTGTTTTGAAAAATTCTGGGAAAAAAAAACTTTTTTTTTTAATTTGCACTACTTTGCGGCAATTTCTACACTCTGCATACATTTTTCTTTATTTCTCGACATTTTTTTTTAACAATTTTGATGTTTTTGTTTTATTTATTTAAAATATTTTTAACAAGAATCCTTAAGAATTAAAAAACAAACATTTTCGACTAATTTGAGATTTACTGATTTTTTCCTGCACGTTTTCTTTATTTCTGAACATTTTTTAATTAAAAAATTTGTTTTGAGTTAACTTTTTTTTTTTTTAATTCCCACAACATATTTTTTTTTTAATTTGAGCTACTTTTCGGCAATTTCTACACTCTGCATACATTTTCCTTTACTTCTCGACATTTTTTTAAACAATTTAAGATGTGTTTTATTTAATCAAATTTGTTTTAACAAAAATTTTTTAGAATAGAAAAAGCACTTTTTACCAATTTGAGACTTTTTCTGAATTTTTTATGCACGTTCTTTTTTATTTTTGAACATAATTAAAAAATTAGTTTTAATTTTACAATTTTTTTTTGAAAAATTCCCAAAAAAATATTTTATTTTATTTGCCCCACTTTGCGGCAATCTATACACTCCGTATATATTTTCTTTATTTCTTAACATTTTTTTTAACAATTATTTGAACAAAAATTCTTAAGAATCAAAAAAACATTTTTAGCCAATTTGGGACTTCTTCTCATTGTTTCTTAAACGTTTTTTTTTAATTTCTGAACATTTTTTAATTAAAATCGTGAAGTTTTCGTTTTACTTTGATAATTGTTTTGAAAAATTCTGGGAAAAAAAAACTTTTTTTTTAATTTGCACTACTTTAATTAAAATTGTGAAGTTTGCGTTTTATTTTGATAATTGTTTTGAAACATTTTTTTTTTATTTGCACTACTTTGCTGCAATTTCGTTTCGTGCATATCGTTTTACTTCTCAATTTTTATTAAACAATTTTATTTTACTTGTTAATATTTTTTATTAAATATGTTAATCGCATGCGTAAAGTAATTCCATTAAATTGATGATTAAATAGGAGAAATATTTGCAGTTGGTAAAACCGATCCAACTTAAAATAAACCCGGTAATTACTCGACACAAACCGATAATCGAATATTGAACGGATAAAATCGTCCGTAGCTTCCGACATCAAACGTTGTTAAACTATTAAAGCAAACCCGTACGTACTGTTTGTATTTCTGCCCGGGCCCGTTTACATTACGTTCTGATTTTCCTCCTTCATTGACGGCCGAACATTTATAAATAATCCAATGCAACGATTCGATAAAAGCCGTTTAATAATGGATGCGTTTAGCGTGAATCGGTCCTAAATTACCGGTGAATATTTCAGGGGGATATTTTTTCGTCGGACATTTGTAGGGAGCGCGGTGAATTTTTCACCGGCCAATTAATTATTAAAAGGGTTTAAGATGTCCTGAGAGGATTGACACGGATAAAAGAACGGTTTCGTTTTTTGATTCGCAGCGACGGCAAAATCCTTTCATAATTGCCACATCCATTATAGAAATATAATTAGAAAAAGTGGGGACGGCGGACCGGCCGATTGATACAAAAAGAATCCGTTAATATTTTAGCCGGATAATTAATGTCTCGCTGCGCCGTTTATTTGTTTTTTTTTTTCCGTCGACGCTTTGGATGCAAGAGGAACTATTTAAAACGCGTCTCGAGTCGAAAAAATTTTGGAAAACGTTTTGCAATGCGAAGTCGCTTCCTCGATCCATTTATTCCCAATCAAATTTTGTTGCTCTAATTTCTTTGCAATGACGGATGTTAAATTGTTGGCGCGGGATCGATTTGACGCGGCAATAATATTTTTATAGGCCCCCAGTGGGGCGACAGTATAAATATTTCCGACCCAACTAAATTACCAACATTGTGAGGACCTGTCTAAACAAAATCACATTTCCAGTGCACACGAATATGCGCCGTGTGCAGCGAATGTGAAACGCTTTCCTATTATTTCGAGGTGTTTTTTTCGCTGCGGGCGGTAAGAAGTTTTCGGTCGTGCGGTTTGCCAAGAAGAGGTCAGATGGAGGAGGTTATTTTACCCCCATGGGGAGAACTCAAGACGACAAGGCATGTGGACTAGTTGACCACTCTAGGGGGTGAATCGACTATCCGGGTGCGAGTGTGTGTGGGGGAACAGCGACAGGACCGAGCGGGTCCGGGAACAATTGAGATTCTGCTCTACTCGTACGTATTGATCTTCTACATAAAAAGAGGGGATGGAAACACGAAATCCTACAAAGAAATAAATGATTCCTTCAACTTGGTTAATTTCTTAGATTAAAGGTTTCTTTCCTATTTCAGCGCGTCCGCGAGACTTCGCAGCCTCACCCGCCGGCGTAATTACTTTACGTGGAAAGTTTCGCATGAATCTGATTAATCTCAATGATGCGATTAGGCCACAATAACCTAATGTTTTCACGTCCCATCCAACCCGCTTGTATTCGTTCCGCCGCTCAACATATTTATCGGAAGTATTCAATATACCGTGAAGGAAGCAGTTCTTTATCCTGCTGGAAAACGATGTTAAATAATGGCGTCCATTTCACTTCCGGACATGCTGAATTCCTGTTATTCATCTTCTTATTATCGTATGTGGAAAGTAGAAAAATTCCGGGCTCGTATTAACTGCGTGACATTCTTCGGGAATTTACATCTGCCGTTCCCGTGTTAATCCGGCCCGACCGGAGCCCATTAAAGCTTTGTTTGGTAATTAAGGAGAGGCCCTAATGTCCTTGGATATGCTTTATTCCGGCAAATGGACAATTACCTTGTGTATGCATTTAATAGATTATGCATTCTGAAATGCCAGTGCAATATATTGCGGGAATATCCCTCTAATGCACAGCCGTGATAAAGATCTCTCCTGAGCTTTCTTAGCATAACGTAATAACCCAAAACAAGTAAACTAACAACAGGCATACTCTGGATTTATGTCGTGAATTATATTTGTCCCAAGATTACATTACCATTATCTAGAGGTGCCGCAAGGAAGAGGGGTCGGCTCGAGGCATATATCTTGCGCTACCTCCTAAATTCTTATTACCATCAAAGCTATGTTTATCATTTGCGGCTTCCGCGGCCGCCGCCGCCTTATTATTATATTTTTAAACTGTAAATTTTTATCTTTCTGCCTGCGCATAATAAAACCCGTGCCGGGCCCCGAATGAAATATTCAAGTTGTGATTATTTTATGCATTAATGTGCTTTATTGGGGTAATAAATTTCATTAATTATTTAGCAAAGCGTGCATAATGCGGGTAAATACTGTTTAGGACTATATGAATATATAATTAAACCCACTCCGGCCCACGGAGGACGGATAGTTTTTCAAACAATTCAATCAGTTTTCAGCAAAACGGACGTACTCAACATTTTTTAATTTATCGGCCGGATTTTTAAATTGCAACGAAGAATTTTTATATTTCAAGCACAATTTTGTACATTTTTAAATTTACCGGTTGGATTTTTACATTCTACGGCCGGATTTTTACAGTGCAATGGCGGATTTTTACATTTTGTGACCGCATTTTTATATTTCAAGCTTGTTTTGAATATTTATAAATTTATCGGCCGGATTTTTACATTTTACGGCTGGATTTTTACATTCCATGGAAGAATTTTTATGTTTTACGACCGGAATTTTCATATTTCAAGCTAGAATTATACATTTTTAAATTTACAGGCCGGATTTTTACGTTTTACGACCGAATTTTTATATTTTATGCTAGATTTGTACATTTTTACGTTTTACGGCCGGATTTTTTGATTTTACGGCCGGATTATTATTTTCACGGCCAGATTTTTATGTTTTATGGCAGGATTTATATATTTCAAACTTGATTTTAACATTTGTAAATTTATTGGCCGGATTATTACATTTTACGGCCGGATGTTTATGTTTTATGGCAGGATTTTTATATTTCAAACTAGATTTTAACATTTGTAAATTTATCGGTCGGATTTTGACATTTTACGGCCGGATTTTTATGTTTTACGGCCGGATTTTCATATTTCGAACTAGTTTTATACATTTAGAAAATGTATTGCCAGGACTTCTACATTTTACAGCCGGATTTTTACATTCCAATAAAGAATGTTAATTTTTTACGAACGGATTTTTACATTTCAAGCTAGATTTTTACATTTTTAAATTTATAGGCCGGATTTTTACATCTTAGGGCCGGATTTTTATATTGCAACGATAGATTTTTGTGTTTTACGACCGGATTTTTATATTTTATGCTAGATTTGTTTAATTTTAAGTTTATCGGCCGGATTTTTAAATTTTACGGCCGGATTTTTACATTCCAGGAAAGAATTTTAATCTTTTACGAGCGGATTTTTATATTTCAAGCTAGATTCTATCATTTTTAAATTTATCGGNATAAATAAATTTGTATCTCCCGAAAATAAATATTATATATAATTTAAAGCAAACATCGAAAAGGATATTAAAATTCTCAATTTCACGTTGGCACAATTGTTTTGCCCTTCATCCGGGCAAACGGAAAAAATGCAAAAATATAAACAGCGAAAAATATAGATTCTGCAATGGAGAGCCTATGCAAAAAATTGATGAATTTTTTCCATTAGCGGAAAATTTCTTCGGGGTTATTGAAAGTAGCGATCCAAATAAAATCAATCGTAGATAAAACGGATCGGATTCTATTTATTCCTCTTTAAGCTTACAAAAAATTGCATGCAAAAACAGTACGTTACATATATGTAGCGTACTTCAATTAGATTACAGAGAAGATTAAAGCGCCCCCATTTAAAAAAAAAAACCTACGAATAAACATCCACCTGCCATTTATAAAAAGGGTCGGGCGATTCGTTTAATTAAAAAAAGCAGTTAGCGCGGATTTTCAATGAGTAAGATGTGAATATTTTAGCCGGATTGTATCAGTCGGGATAACAAGTTATTTGCCTTAAATAAATTCTTAATGATATAAAAGCAAACTAACCATGTAAACGGGCGCCTGCGGGCCTCCTCGGCGTTATTAGTAGATATGTATGTAAGTTACAAATTTGGCCAATTACATCTAATGATGCTGGTGGGCCTGCACCGTTTCGTAATGAAGCAAATATTGATGTTCCCCGTGATTGGTATTGATTCGATATTTTGTTACTTATTAAAATTTAAAATGTTCGCGCGGCAAAAATGAAGGAGCAGAAGAAAGCAGTGGAATCGGAGCCGGGATATAAAATGTAAACACAATCTTGTTATATTTATGTGAGGATATCGATCCGGCAGCTTATTTATAATCCGTTTCATCATAGATCTTGCCAAAGCCAATATTTATGCGCCCCCATCAAATACGAGTGCAGAGATAAAAGAGCAATAAAATGGGAATTATTGCTGCATAAACCATAAAATCCCTATGTAAATATATGCAGATAAAACTAATAATATGGGATGTAAGACGCTATCGCGCAGTATGGGTAAATATAAAAATGTTTGCAAGCATTCGAAATTTGTAATAAGTTTGAGTGTGTTTGGTGGGCCGGATGGGCTGGATGGATGATGATTTTATTTGTAAATATCGTGCGGCGAAGGCGGCATCAGATGTGTCGCATCAATCTCGCAAAGATATGTACGAGCGGTTTTATATAAAATGAGGTCAATTTTTATCCAGGTGAAGAAAGTATGAATATCAGTCTGACATGGTCAAATTGGGTAAAAAGATGATATAAATCAGTGCCTGTGCGGTAATGGAAGGGAACGTACGAAATAGATGTGATTTATCATACGTATATCGTGGGCGCTGCGCCTTCGCAGTCAGCTGCGGTCTGTCCTTTCGCCCCAAACCTTATTGGTAAACATTATTCAGAATATCGGATAACACGGTACATTTATTCAAATATCTCTCGCCGCGACTTAATTGAATCTTGCCGGGGGAAAAATGAATTAATCAATCGCCGAAAACCGAAGCGGAAAAAATAGTGCCAAGAAGTTGAATTGATTGCAAGTTTTAGTCGTGCCCGAGGGTAGTGGAGAGATCAGCGGGAACCCCGTCCCGCTGAAACACTTCCTGCCGGCATCTGTCACTGACACCCCGGACAAAGGATTAATTAACAACTCATGTGTTAATTAAAAACTTAATACAGCCTTTTCAACAATAGCTCGTGAAATTTAAACTGCCGTTTAACGCCTCATCCGCCCCCAAATTTAACGGACGCGTAAAAATTTTAATTAACGCCACTTCCTCAACTATTAACGATACAATGCCCCGAATGTATTTCCATTTATCCGGCTTCAACATCCAACCAATCAAAGACCGTTTAATTAAATCAAATTAATCTCTGCAAGGTAAAAAAGCCGCTTGCATAATGCACATTACTTTCAAGTTCAAAGCGTTGCCATCAAGCTGGGGATCCATTATTCAGAAACAATTTACCGAAGACTGTACACTCCCCATTCGCACTTTTCCACAGACCCACATTAATGTTGCATTCGTGATTATCCGGACATCAAGCTGTGCGAGCAAAAAAAAATGCCGAAAAGGAAAATCGTTTTTACATTCGGATAGTTTTTATGCGCCCTTCTAACTTTCCTTTCATATTTTTTACCTTTTCTTTTTTTTTTTGCGCGTATGGAATATTTAAGGATTTCATGAATGGAATAACCAAAGGTTTTCGTTTTTTTTTTTTTTTTTTATTTTCGCATCTTTTGTATTCCGTGCGTTGTCGGTGCACTTGGGGCCTGATATGTCCCATCTCACTTATGTTTAATTTAATTTTTCCGGTTGTCTTTTGTGCGCGGCATTGATCCTTTGCGATGCTTCGAGGATGTCTAAAATATAGTTTTTTAACAACCGATTAAAACAAATTGTAAACAATTTATAAATTCAGATGAACATATAAAATGGGTAAGTTTATTGGATGATTTTATTTTTATTCTTCGGTGCTTCAATAAAAAATTTAGGTTTTGTTTGTTGCACACAAACAAAACATTGTACACATAATAACAATGTATTTTTTTTATAATCCTTACTGAAATAACATTTTAATCGAATTCTTTTAAACAAAATTATTATTAATTTTCTTTGCTTTTATTAACATTTTAACCAGAATTTTTTAAACAAATTTTTTATTAATTTTCTTTGCTTTTATTAACATTTTAAGCAGAATTTTTTAAACAAAATTTTTATTAATTTTCTTTGCTTTTCACAACATTTTAAGCAGAATTTTTTAAACAAATTATTATTAATTTTCTTTGGTTTTATTAACATTTTAATTCGAATTTTTTTAAACAAATTTTTTATTAATTTTCTTTGCTTTTCACAACATTTTAAGCCGAATAAAGATTGTTTTACATTTTTTTATTGTGCCACGAAAGGGACATATAGCTCCAAATGTAAACGAATTTATAAATTAACATTTTATTTGTCATCAAATCCACGGAAATTGTAAATTGAAAGCCTTCTACAATATAACATAATTTAAAATATTAACATTTGCTTTAAATTACATATATTCTTTCTGAAAAGATGAAATATGAAAACTCCACAGGATGAAAGACAAGGTTGAAATAATTATTTGTTTCTACAAATTTGTAGATAATACAAGTTAATATTTTTTTAATAGCAGAATGAATTAATATTGAAATTAACATAAAATATGCCCTTTAAAACGTTTGTTTTAAATTTGCTTTGGGATTTAAATGAGAATTTCTTGTGGACATTTCAACATTGAAATCCTTTGATATTACAATGCAACTGTGAAACACATCCATCCGAAGCGATCCTCTGTTAGGGGCATAACATTGCAATAACAAGACGTCTGCGATGTGCACGCCAGTAACAAAAGCTCACATTAAATTGTGCAGATCGTTGATGGCAAGCGCAGTGGGAAAACAAAACCGACATTATTACCACCGTTATTATTATATATGGAAATGAAAAATTGCGACTCACTTGCAACATTTTACGGTCGAAGTTTTATTGGGTTGTAAAAAATATTATGTAAAGCAACGCGCTTCATATAAAATATATATATTTTACGATTCAAAAGTGAGTAATGCAAAATAAAAACATTTAAAATTAGGAAAAACGAAACACTTCCTATAAAAAAGTTTTAATAAATTTAAGAAGACTATGAAAAATTATTTGTATTTAAAAAATTTTAAGATTTTTTCAAATTGACGATTAAAATTATAGTATCGAGCAGTGTTGACCCATCCGACTGCTTCTAGTTTTTCAAAATGAAACAGTTTTTAGCACAAAAATGTTTATTGAAAATCAACTTAAGTTGAGTGAAGTTTAAGTGTGAACATGCTTAGAAAATTGTTTTATTTTATAATGAAGTATCACAAAGTAGATGATTTCTTCTTTTTCATTTCTTGCTCCTGTTGGTTCTACTGATTTTCCCTTGAAAAAAACAATTTCTCAATTATTTTTTCCCACACAGTTAATTTATTCATTACCATTTTGTGTATTGCCAATGTGCCAAGTGAAACAAATTTAATTTGATGGGGAATTTGCCAATTTTGATCAAATCGATTTTTGGTTCCGCTGCTTTTCCTTTGAGGAACAATTATTTTGTCTCCCACTCTAATTTCAGTCCT
Organism: Tachinus sp. AB-2021; assembly: GCA_030264575.1. NCBI lineage: Eukaryota > Metazoa > Arthropoda > Insecta > Coleoptera > Staphylinidae > Tachinus > Tachinus sp. AB-2021. The sequence goes on along the minus strand of JARJEC010086466.1, from coordinate 260 downwards.
GCTTTTAATTTATTCATTACTGTTGTATATTGCCAATGTGCTCTGCAAAACAAACATGGTTTAAAGAGTAATCTGGCAATTTTATTTAAAAAAAATAAATATTTGTTCTGGCGTAATTTTAAGAGGTCGATTAAATTGTGTTGGCTGTACTTATGAATGTGTTCAAAAAATCACAACAGGTGGAGCTAATATCCAATATTTTAATGACACAACAGCTGGGTGGGTGGGCGGGTCACATATTTTAAAAATATTGGTAAAGG
>JARJEC010086457.1:0-12554 GCA_030264575.1 Tachinus sp. AB-2021 | reverse complement strand
TTGAAGAATATTACAAAATATTGAAGAATATTGAAGAATATTAAAAAATATTGGAGAATATTAAAAAATATTAAAGAATATTAAAAAATATAGAAGATTATTATAAAACATTGATGAATAGTAAAAAGTGTTGAAGAATATTAAAAAATATATTGAAAAATATTAAAAATTATTGAAGAATATTAAAAAATATTGATCAATATTAAAAAATATTGAAAAATATTAAAGAATATTGGAAAATATTTAAAAATATTAAAAAATATTAAAAAAATATTGAAAAATATTAAAAATATATTGAATAATATTAAAAAATATTGAAGAATATTAAATAATATTAAAAAATATTGGAGAATATTAAAAAAATATTGAAGAATATTAAAAAATATAGAAGATTATTATAAAACATTGATGAATGTTAAAAAGGGTTGAAGAATATTAAAAAATATATTGAAGAATATTAAAAATTATTGAAGAATATTAAAAAATATTGATCAATATTGAAAAATATTGAAAAATATTAAAAAACGTCGAAGAATATTAAAAAATGATGAAGGATATTAAAAAATATTGAAGTATTATGAAAAAACAAGTGAATGTAACAAAACAAAAGAATTAAATATGAACAAATAAATAAACAGTAAGCAAAATTACATATAAAACTATTAAAAAAAGGTAAAAAGGTAAAAGAGAAGTAAACAAATGAAGCAAAAGTTATTTTGCAAAATATTGAAAGATTGAATGGAAAATGTCAAAAAATGCGGTCAAAAAGAGACAATTTTTACTTTTCCTTCCTAAAGGATAATAATAAATGTTCGGGGTTATTTGAAATAATTCATTAATCAGTTTATAAAACGTAAAGATCGTATATGCACAATATCATCAATCAACCTAAAATAATAACAAACCAAATTGTATATGGCAAAACATGAAATAATTATTGAATATTGATCAATATTTGTTTATATCACCGTATGATGATGACCAGGCAATTGGTCGAAACTAGTCCGGTTCAATAAATAATTTTCGTGATAAGATATATAAAAAGTTGCTTTATATAAACAAATATTTGTTTCTATCACCGTGTGATGATGAGCAGGTAAATGGTCGAAACTAGTCCGTTTTACTAAATATTTTTCGTGATAAGTATAAAAAATGTTTTATTTATTAAAGTAACATAGCTTGTAGCGTTGGATGATGTAAACAACATATCGATAAACATGAAAATGGAAGCCGCTAAAATAAAGTTAATTAAAATTGAGCCTGTAATAAATACACACTTTAAATGTAATAAATACATTTTTAAAATAATACAAATATAAAATACAAAAACATTTTCCCCGGCAGCGCAAGTGTTCCTGATACGCTTCCCTTTTTTTTTTTTGAATAAAACCTCATCCAATTTGTCGAGGATTTTCTTTCTCGCGAAAAAAATGAACTCACATTTCCTCTTATTTCAGACATATACATTCCCCTTTATTTTCCCATTTCCACGAGATTATCATTAACATACTGTTTTATTCGTGCCCATCATCGTTCTTTTTTTTATATGAAATAAATGTACAACCCGAATGTATACATATATATACATTGTGTATTCCATTACGTTTGTATTAAAATTTTAATCTCGCCATTGAAATGAAATAAATTGAATGGACTTTAATAAAACGAGAAGATTGTATATAATAATAATTTACAATTTAAATTTTTAAATGTTTGCTGAAATTAGAATTGATAATTATAATGTTCTAATTTAATAAATAAAGTTTAATTAATGTATATTTATGAAATGATTGATCTTTTTTATGCGAAAGGCAATTGGGCGCTAGCCACCCATTTTGCGAAATTTAATTAAATAAAATATTTTTCATGCCGTAGAAATTTAATCGAGTAACTGTAAAGGAATTATTTTTTTTTCTGAATTTTTTTTTAAATGATATAAAATCCTATCTAAAATGCTGCAGAATGTTTATATGGACATTAAAAATAAATTACGAAAAAATGGTTTGCGATTAAGAAAAAACAAAATTCTGAAATAATTACAGCAAATCTAAAGAAAAAAAAAGCCAACAAATATAAATAAACATTAAGAAAGTATCTTAAAATGTGTTCTAAAATGTAAAAAATGTTGTTTTTTTGACAAAATGCTAATTTATTGTGTAAATGTTGTGAGATATAATGAACTGTTTGTGAAGTCTACAAAAATTTCGAAGAATGTTAAAAAACGCCGGATAAAAATAAAGAAATATTTGAAATGTATGCGAATACTGATTAACTTAAAGAGTACCTCAAAAAATGTTTAAACAGTCGTCGAAGAACTTGGCAAAATGCTTATAAAAAGAGTAGTACTATCCAAAACTGAAAATCTCAAAAAAATTTATCAAATGATAAAGTCATTAAAAAAATTGCTACAAAATTTTGAAATATATTGAGAAAATTATACAAAATAATAAAAATGTGCGAGATATGTTGAAGAGTGGCTTATGTAGTGTAAACTCAATGTCGTATTTCAAACTCTGTGAAATTTATTATTTGATGCAAAAAACACAAAATTGCGAATAAAACTAACTATTAAAAAAAGTAAATAGATAAAAAAGAAAAAAAAACAAACAAATAACTAAATTAAAAGAACAAAAGGAACAAAACAACATCGAAAGAAACAGAATAATAAAAAGAAACAAAAAAAATATCGTTACTGCAATAAATAAAAAAATATTAAAAAGCGACCAGAAAAAAAAAACTAAAAACAAAAAATCAATGAAAAGAAGAAATAATTGAAACAAAACAAAACAATTAAATATAAACAATTAAAGAAACAACAAAACAAATAAAACTATTAAAAAAAAGGTAAAAAGATAAAAGAGTAATAAACAAACGAAACAAAATCATTAAACTAAAAGAAAAAAAGCAAAAAACAGCATTAAAAAAAACACAATAATGAACAGAAACAAATAATAACAATTAACGTTATTACAAAAAATAAAAAAATATTTAAAAGCGACCGGAAAAAAAAACTAAAAACAAAAAATCAGTGAAAAAAATTAACAAATAAATGAAACAAAACAAAACAATTAAATATAAACAAATAATTATACAACAAGCAAAATTGCGAATAAAACATTAAAAAAATAGTAAAAAGGTAATAGACAAAAAACAAACAAAACAAAAATAACTCAACTAAAAAAAAAATAACAACAAAACAAAATAATCAAAATAAACAAAAAAGCAACAATTAACGTTAATTCAAAAGATTAAAAAATATTGAAGAATATTGAAAAATATTGAAGAATAATAAGAATATATTGAAGAATTATGAAAAAATATTGAAAAATATTAAAAAATTATAAAGGATATTAAAAATATATCCAAGAATATTAAAAAAATTGAAGAATATTAAAAAATATCGAAGAATATTAAAAATATAATGAAGAATTTAAAAAAAAATTTAAAAGTATTATGAATATTGAAAAATATTAAAAATATATTGAAGAATATTCAAAAATATTAAGAAATATTAAAAGATATTGAAGAATATTAAAAATATATTGCAGGATATTAAAAACTATTGAAGAATATTAGAAATATATTGAAGAATATTAAAAATATATTGAAGAATATTAGGAATACATTGAAGAATATTAAAAATATATTGAAGAATATTAAAAAATATATTGAAGAATATTAAAAAATTAAAAAGTATTATGAATATTGAAGAATATTAAAAATATATTGAATAATATTAAAACATATTAAGGAATATTATAAGATATTGAAGAATATTAAAAATATATTGAAGGATATTAAATAATATTGAAGAATATTAGGAATATATTGAAGATTATTAAAAATATATTGAAGAATATTAGAAATATATTGAAGAATATTAAAAATATATTGAAAAATATTTAAAAATATTGAAGAATATAAAAAAATATTCTTCAATATTATGAAAAAATATTAAAGAATATTAAAAAATTATAAAGAATATTGAAAATATATTAAAGAATATTAAAAAAATTGAAGAATATTAAAAAATATTGAAGAATATTAAGAATATATTGAAGAATATTAAAAATATATTGAAGAATATTAAAAAATTAAAAAGAATTATGAATATTGAAGAATAATAAAAATATATTGAAAAATATTAAAAAATATTGAAAAATATTAAAAGATATTGAAGAATATTAAAATATATTGAAGCATTTTGAAAAAATATTGAAGGATATTAAAAAATATTGAAGAATATTAAAAATATATTGAATAAAATTAAAAAATATTGAAGAATATTAAAAAGAAATGAAAGAATATTTAAAAATATTAAAGAATATTAAAAATATATTGAAGAATATTAAAAAAAATTAAAGGATATTATAAAATATTGAAGAATATTTATAATATATTGACGAATACTAAAAAATATTAAAGAATACTAAAAAATATTGAATTACCATGAAAAGACATTGAAGAATAGTAAGAAATATTGAAGTATTGTAAAAAATATTAAAAAATATTAAACATATATAAAAGAATATTAAAAATATATTAAAGTATATTAAAAAATATTGAAACACATTAAAAAATATTGAAGAATATTAAAAAATATTAAAGAATATTAAAAATATATTAACGAATATTAAAAAATATTAAGGAATATAAAAAAAATATTAAAAAATATTGCAGAATATTAAAAAATATTAAAGAAAATGAAAAAAATATTAAAAAATATTGCAGAATTATAAAAAATATTAAAGAATATTAAAAATATATTAAAGAATATTAAAAAACAATGAAGAATATTCAAAATATATTAAAGAATATTTAATAAAGAATATTAAAAAATATTGAAACATCTTAAAAAATATTAAAAAATATTAAAAATATATTAAAGAATATTAAAAAATATTGAAGAAAATTAAAATAATGTTAAAGAATATTAAAAAATGTTGAAAAATGTTAAAAAATATTGAAAAATATTAAAAAATATTGAAAAATGTTAATAAATATTGAAGAATATTAAAAAATATTGAGAAATATTAAAAAATATTGAAAAATATTGATAAATATTGAAGAATATTAAAGATATATTATAGTATTATGAAAAAACAAATAAATGTAAGAAAACAAAACAATTAAATATAAACAAATAAATAAACAACGAACAAAATTGCAAATAAAACGATTGAAAAAACGGTAAAAAGATAAAAGAGAAAAAGAAACAATTTACGTTATAACGAAGAATAAAAAAATATTTAAAAGCAACTAGAAAAAAAAATTATAACAGAAATTAAAAAAAACAAAAAAGTCAATGAAAAAAATGAAATGAAGAAATAAATGAAACAAAACAAAACAATTGAACATAAACAAATAAATAAACAACAAACAAAATTGCGTAAAACGATTGAAAAAAGGGTAAACAAGTAAAAGAGAAAAAAAAACAAACGAACCACTTTAATTAAACTAAAAGAAAAAAAGAAAGAAATAAGCATAAGAACAGAATAATCGAAAGAATCAAAAGAACGAGCAAAATTGCGAATAAAACTATTAAATAAAAGGCAAAAGAGAAAAAAGGAACAAAAGAAACAAAATAACTAAAAAAAACATAAACAAAAAATAAAAAAAATCAACAAAAAAAACAACGTAATTAAAAATATAAACGAAGAAATAAACAACAAACGAACAAAATTAGCACAAAACGACGAAAGAAGTAAAAAATGTAAAATAAAAAGTAATAATATTTTTTTTGAATCAGCTTTGTTAAATAATACAATACAAATTCAAAACACTATACAATAATACAAACAAACTGTAAAAAGCAAGCAGTGGTGCTATTCACCACAAAATAAAAACAATAAATTGACGAAAAATCTCAGACTAACAAAAGAAATTTGCAAAAAGTCCAACTTTTTTGCACGTTTTTAAAGTATCTTGTCAACAGAAAAATAGCAGCACAAGTTAATTCAAAACACTATAAATTAAGTACAATAATTTCATATAATTAATTGAATTGACAGTTACTATGTGATGGTCCATTATATCAATGAAATTTACAATGTTTTTTAATCACAATTTATTCTTTCGAATTCATTAGTAGTTTCGGCTCCATTGAAGCTTTTTACATTTGATACAAGTTATATCTCATATGATATCGCTGGTCCAGCTTTAACGTAAACAATACGTAACACATGAACAATATGTTCAAATTCAATCTCCTTAAGAAGATTATGACAATCGTAAATGCAAATGAACTTACTTGTTTCTAAAAGTGTGATATGTGTTGTTTCTGGATTGGACGTGGTGAAGGAATCTCTGTGATGTCTCGACCTCTGCAAAGAAAATGCTGTTAGATATTTAAATACAATCACTTAATACATTTTGTGTACGTGACATGGTTGGAGTAATGCTGTAACATTTACTTAGAAAAGAATCTTTGCCAAAAATAAGATTTTTTTGTATAAATTTTGCTTTAATTTGTATGTCATTATTATCTTAGATACATAGATGGAATAAAGCTGCAACATTTACTCAGAAAAGAATCTTTGCCAAAAATAAGATTTTTCTGTATAAATATTGCTTTAATTTGTATGTCATTGTTATGTTAGATACATGGATGGAATAATGCTGTAATATTACCTAAGAAAAGAATCTTTGCCAAAAATAATATTTTTCTGTATAGATTTTGCTTTAATTTGTATGTTATTGTTATCTTAGATACATGGATGGAGTAATGCTGTAGTATTAACTTGCTAAAAATAAGATTTTGCTTTCATTTATATGTCATCGTTATCCTAGAGATTCGGGCTTCTTTTTTAAGAAGAATTGAAATCCTAGTTAAGTCAACAACCGCACCACAACCCTCTTTCCATTCCATTCGTCTTCAAAATATCATAAGCGCTTCAAATTCTTGGTAACCAATCCAAGAAAAAAATTTTATTGCGCGGTCTGATTCTTCTGTAGTTTATTGTGATTTTTTGAAGATTACAAGGCTCAAAATTGAGGTCCCACGTCTTAAAAATATCATAGGCGCTTCATAACTGGTCAAAATTCCAATTCTTGATAAAAAATCCAAGAAAAATTGTTGTCTTTAAATTTTTTATTGCACGGTCTGTTTCTTCTGTAGTTTACTGTAATTTTTTGAAGATTACATGGCTCAAAATGGAAGTCACTCTTCTTAAAAATATCATAGGCGCTTCAAAACTGGTCAAAATTCATAATCTTGGGAACCAATCCAAGAAAAATTGTTACTTTTAAATTTTTTATTGCGCGGTCAGTTTTTTCTGTAGTTTATTGTGATTTTTTGAAGAATACAAGGCTCAAAATTAAGGCCTCTCGTCTTCAAAATATCATAGGCGCTTCAAAACTGGTCAAAATTCCAATTCTTGAGAACCAATCCAAGAAAAATTGATGTTATTATTTTTTTTATTGTACGGACGTTATTTGTAAATATTTTGGCAGTAATTTTGAAGCTTAAAGTGAAGTCTTCCTGCTTCTAAAGGGAAATTTTTTCAGATTTATAAAAAGAAGTGCAATTTTTGAAAGCACGCGGCAAAACAATTTTGGAATATTTCTTAGCTATTTTTTTTTTTCAAATTGATGCGAATTTAAAAATCTCATCCAAATTGCTTCTAAACGGCTTGAAATTTGATCCCAGTTGGTGTTCAGGAAAACAATTATTTTGAAATACTTCCAACCTGTTTCTAAATTGCTACTTTGTGTCCAAAACTGTTGTAATTGCTCGCTCTGAGCACCACTTAGTGAACAATTAAAGAATTTGATTACTTTGGCATCAAAAAATTACTTTAAATGTTTTTCTAAGTATTCTGTGCCTTGGAAAGGCATCTAAAATGTGTTTGGAGCTTCAATACTGGCCAAAAATGACTGTTTCTTTTCACCAACTACAAAATAGTTTTTTATACATATCAAGACCTATTTTTTTTAATAATGTCTACATTTTAGATGCTTGAAATTATGCTTTCTTACTTTTAAGTTGTTTCTTGAGCTCCTTCTCCTAATTTTAGATAACTTTATCTCAAATTTAAGATGTTTTTTGGTAAAATTGAGGCTTCAAATCTCCTTTAAAATCTCTTTGCAATCCTTATTATCTTCAAAATTATTATTTTTATGTAATAAATTACAAAATTCTAGAAATTGCTACCTATAAAATATTCTTAGTCGTACTAGCAACTATTTCAGTACTAGTTTTTTGCTTCTAAATTGTTCTAGAAATTTTATAACCGGCAAAAATTGTTATTGTTGTTCAGCAAGCACAAAACAGTTAAAGGGTAGACACCACAAAATAGTTAAAGTTTTTGCACATATCAATACTTCTTAGTCATTTTAATTACAATTCTGAGTTTTAGAACTATGTTTTGTCACCTGTAAAATATTTTTCAGGCTTCAAAATTGCACCAGTTGGAAAATTGTTGAAGTGTTTCAATAATAATCTTTATAGGTCGATTTGCAAAAAAAATCTTAACTCCTAAGTTGAAGTCTTTGATAATTTCTTTGTCTCTAATGTTGTTTTAGATGTTTTGTTGGCCATTCTGTGCCTTACAGTCTTGTCTTCCTGCCGCGAAATTGCCTTTAAAGCTTCAAATTTTGCAAAAACTTGCATTTTTGTTAACCAATTGCAAAACAATTGAAGTTTTTGTACAAAGTGTTACTAATTAATTATTTTTAGATGTCTTGATCACCAATGATAATGTTAAGTCACAGCTTGCTGCGTCTAAATTGTTTTTGTTTTACCAACTATTTCGTTATTAGTTTTGGTTCTAGGTTTCGTTGCTTCTGAATTGTACTTAGTGCTTCAAAACAGGCAACAATTGTTATTTTTGGGTAGAAACCACAAAATAGTTAAAGTTTTTGCACATATCAATACTTCTTAGTCATTTTAATTACAATTCTGAGTTTTAGAACTATGTTTTGTCACCTGTAAAATATTTTTCGGGCTTCAAAATTGCACCAGTTGGAAAATTGTTGAAGTCTTTCAATAATAAACTTTATAGGTCGATTTGCAAAAAAATCATAACTCCTAAGTTGAAGTTTTTGATAATTTTTTTGTCTCAAATGCTGTTTTAGATGTTTTGTTGGCCTTTCTGAGCCTTACAGTCTGGTCTTCCTGCCGCTAAATTGCCTTCGAAGCTTCAATTTTGCAAAAATTTGCAATTTTGTTCACCAATTGCAAAACAATTAAAGTTTTTGTACAAAGTGTTACTAATAAATTATTTTTAAATGTCTTGCTCACCAATGAGAATGTTAAATCAAAGCTCGCTACGTCTAAATTGTTTTTGTTTTACCAACTATTTTGGTATTACTTTTGGATCTAGGTTTCGTTGCTTCTGAATTGTACTTAGTGCTTTGAAACCGGCCAAAATTGTTATTTTCGGGTAGGTACCATAAAATAGTTAAAGTTTTTGCACATATCAATACTTCTTAGTCATTTTAATTAAAATTCTGAAGTTTAGAACTATATTTTGTCATCTGTAAAATATTTTTCAGGCTTCAAAATTGCAATAAATCGGAAAATTGTTGAAGTCTTTCAAAAATAATCATTATAGGTCGAATTGCAAAAAAATCCTAACTCCTAAGTTGAAGTCTTTGATAATTTTTTTGTCTCAAATGTTGTTTTATATGTTTTTGTTGCCATTCTGCACCTTACAATTTGGTCTTCCTGCCGCGAAATTGCATTTGAAGCTTCAAATTTTGCAAAATTTGCATTTTTGTTCACCAATTGCAAAACAATTGAAGTTTTTGTACAAAGTGTTACTAATTAATTATTTTTAGGTAGATGTCTTGATCACCAATGAGAATGTTAAATCACAGCTTGCTGGGTATAAATTGTTTTTGTTTTACCAACTATTTCGGTATTAGTATTGGTTCTAGGTTTTTTTGCTTCTGAATTGTACTTAGAACTTTAGATCCGGCAAAAATTGTAATTTTCGGGTGGAAACCTCAAAATAGTTAAAGTTTTTGCACATATCAATACTTCTTAGTCATTTTAACTAAAATTCTGAGGTTTAGAACTATATTTTGTCATCTGTAAAATATTTTTCAGGCTTCAAAATTGCAATAAATCGGAAAATTGTTGAAGTCTTTCAAAAATAATCATTATAGGTCGATTTGCAAAAAAAATCCTAACTCCTAAGTTGAAGTCTTTGATAATTTTTTTGTCTCAAATGTTGTTTTATATATTTTGTTTGCCATTCTGCGCCTTACAATTTGGTTTTCCTGCCGCGAAATTGCCTTTGAAGCTTCAAATTTTGCAAAATTTGCATTTTTGTTCACCAATTGCAAAACAATTGAAGTTTTTGTACAAAGTGTTACTAATTAATTATTTTTAGATGTCTTGATCACCAATGAGAATGTTAAATTACAGCTTGCTGCGTCTAAATTGTTTTTGTTTTACCAACTATTTTGGTATTAGTTTTGAATCTAGATTTTCTTGCTTCTGAATAGTACTTAGTGCTTTAAAACCGCCAAAAATTGTTATTTTCGGGTAGAAACCACAAAATAGTTAAAGTTTTTGCATATATCAATACTTCTTAGTCATTTTAATTACAATTCTGAGGTTTAAAACGGTGTTTTGTCACCTGTAAAATATTTTTCAGGTTTTAAAATTGCACCAATTGGAAAATTGTTAAAGTCTTTCTATAATAATCTTTATAGGTCGATTTGCAAAAAAAATCCTAACTCCTAAGTTGAAGTCTTTGATAATTTTTTTGTCTCAAGTTCTGATTTAGATATTTTGTTGGACATTCTGTGCCTTACAATCAGGTCTTCCGGCCGCTAAATTGTCTTTGAAGCTTCAAATTTAGCAACAATTTGCATTTTTGTTCACCAATTGCAAAACAATTGAACTTTTACTACGGAGTGTTAGTAACACTCCTTACAAAAACTTCAATATAAGATAATAATATAATGTAGGACAAAATATGATAGCTCGGAAAAAAAATTAAATGGCTGTTCTAATTGGCTTAAGCGAAAGTTTCAATGTTTTAATTATTATTGGGGCTTCCTGTTCGTTAGAGAGTTTGAAATAGTTGCTAAAGATTGTTTAATGTTTATTCTGCTTGTTGGATCAATTGGCTGAGCAACGAAAAGAGCCATTTCAGCAATGCAACACAAAATTGGCACAATACTATAAGAAAGAAATCAATTTTATAAGCATGGCAGGAAGTATCTGCTAAAATTTCGAACTTAGCTTCTATTGGATAAGTTTAACATGCAAGTGCCACAAACATTAATCCCAACAATAACAAATAATTTCATTGTATTGCAAGATAAAGAGGAATAAATAAACAAATGTAATTTTGCACATCGCCGCAGAAAGCTTTCGAAAATTGATGAATTCAATTTGGCTTTTTCGCGAAAAATTTCGACCAATATAAATAACGCCGCACGAGGCACGTCATGTTCTATATTTTTTCAATTATATAACGGGGTGTCTTTGGACGTCAGTTATTATTTGCCCTGAAAATACGATGCAATAAATTCGCTTAATCGCATTTTTTTCTGTTTCCCTTTTTTTTTTCTTTCTTTGCTTGCTTGCTTGCTCTCCTTCCGCGTCGTTTCGTCTCATTATTTTATCATTAATTTTAAATTAACGTCCTGTTACGATAAATTCAATACTTACTTCATCCGCTACATCTATTAATGTATTTATTGGGCTTTAATGGATTTCTTTTTCGTTGGAAATTTTATAGTATTCTAAATTAAATAGATTTGCCATTTAAATAAGTTATAGCGGAGATTTAGCATTCAAAACGCAACGCGAGGTGAGTGAGTGTTATTGGCGGTTATATTTCACAATTTTTATCTCGCGAGCGAATGTGTTTTGTAAGTTATCGGGGTCAGAATGTCGGCGGGCTCAAGTTGACGTGTACAATGGCACAGTCGTCCGTTTTTTTTTGTTATTGTTGGGCCACGTTCAACGATCTACATACAGGAAGTAAGAGAAAAAATCATTGTTGACATTTTAAAGTGTTTCCACTTTCGCTGCCTTTAATAGATTCGCATACGCGTTTGATATAAGGGTGCCATAAAGTAAAACTCCATTGAAAATATTTTCGCCTCTTATTTTCCAAGTTAATCAATAAACTAAAAAAATTCTTATCGGGCCCTGATCGTTTACGCAATGTTAGTCAAACAAGTTTTACTAAAAAATAAATTTATATGCATATGCAATTCTAATTATTATCAAACTTAATTATACTGCATTTTCATTTTTATTTTTTATTTTGTATAATTTTATTTTGTTTTCTTTATTATTATTATTATTTATTTTTTTATTATTATTCATTTTGCATTGTTTTATTTTGTTGTTATTTTTATATAAATTTTTGTTATTATTCGATAAAACAGTTTCAATTATAATGCAATTATATTGATCGATAGATTTAATTTATGTGACCCGCCCACCCGCCCTACTATTGTGTCATCAAAACGTTGGATATTAACCCCACTTTTCGTTGATATTTGACAGATAACATTTACTTTTTTATGCTGTTAAAGTTTAAAAAATCACAACAGGGAGGGATTACTATCCAATCTATTAATGA
>JARJEC010086443.1:0-14369 GCA_030264575.1 Tachinus sp. AB-2021 | reverse complement strand
CTTCGTGAGTACATCGGCACTCACTTTACTGATTTTTTTACTCGTTTCAGCATATTGCCACTTTTATTCATACCTATCTGAATGAATATATATATATATATATATATATATATATATATATATATATATATGTGTATTTTTTACAAAACATAAAAAACAAAAAAATACACAATACAATATCATAATGTTTATTTGAATACTTCCATATATACGTACATCATTTTAATGGTAATATATCGGAAATGGACAAACAGCGCATTTTTAATAAATTATTATAAAATAAAGCTTAAAATCATTTTTAATTAATGGTAAATAATATTATGTTAAGTTAGTTCTGACTGACAATTCTTCGAAACGTCAGATGTCAAATATAACCTAATTTATTATTTTATATTTACTAATATTTATTAAATTTTAATGTACCATTCGGTATGTGAGAATTTGAATTGGCTTTGTCAGAGGCGCATGACACCGCTCCAGGTGCTGTTTCTGTACACAATGCTATGTTAAAATATCTTTATCTTCCTGCTAAGAAACAGCTATTAAAACTGTACTACGATAGACTGCTTGTTATTGCGCTTTGTCTTGGAAACTTTTTATTAATGTCCCGGTACTCAAGCCAAGCAAGAGTAGGAAGAATCCCAAAAAGTTACAACCCCATTTTTCTAACAAGCTGCCTGTGCAAATTTTTAGAGAGAATGATCAACAAAAGATTTTTATGGTTGTTAAAGTCCAGAAACTTAATTGCTAAAATCCAATGTGGTTTAAGGCGTCATCGATCTATAAGTGATCATTTTTTTCGACCGCATACTGCAATTATAAACGCATTTGTACAGAGTTGGCATTTTGTTGCTGTGTTTTTGTACGATATGAGGAATGAAACGTTTTCAAAAGCATAGCTCTGTTTATTTAGAGTTTTAACAAATCGCGTGTGTTTATGGTGCGCATAGGTAACTGCTTTTCAAGTGAATAAGAATCTGATAAGTGTTACGTTATTCATGATTGGTATTAACGGCGTAGATTGATTCTTTTAACATCCAATCAAATTACGTAAATAACATTACTGTATATGTTGAGTCAAAAAATATGGCATGATTAGAACGCCAGCTTCAAATATTTATTTATTGTTTATTAAATTGGTCCAAAGAGAATGGTTTTAAATTCTTGAAGTAAAATGATAGTTGTTCATTTTTGTAGAAAGCGTGTTTTACATTGCGCTCCTTTATTATATTTCTAGTCACGTGGAGATTTGTGGCAATAAATAATAGATAAATCTGCAAGACAGGCAATTTCAGACGCCAAATACGCTTATGATAAAGCATGCGTTTATGATGTAATTATTGCTTACTGTACGTCAAATCTTATTATATTGTTGACAGTTTTTGAAATTTTGTGCCATTAAAATCTCCCTAGATTAGGCAGTTGTTCTAAGTGACTAGGTCATTCATGTCAATTGTTTGCTCGAGATTTTACAACTCAGTCGGCTTGGCATATAGATCTAATATAATTGATGTTTTATTTGCTTCTAACTATTATGAATATTTTGTATCGTAAAATCCTGCAATATCTAAACCCCTTTACAGTTTAGATATTGTTCAGAATCTAGTCATTGTTCGTATTTTTCTTTTGTTTATTTCAACTTATTTGTTTATTATACTTTATTTAAATTTCCTATTTACAGCAATTAGCTTAAATATTTTTTACACTTAAAGTAATAGGTAAAGTAATATAATCTTAATAGGTTGATTGGCCAAAAATGTTTAACTAACTAACTGTAAAAGGTTTCAGTGAAGTCAAAACTAGTAGTGAGTTCGAAAGAATAAATTGTGATAAAAAACATACAATTGTTTATTTTATTTGTTAAATTTCTTTGAGGATAGAATTTTACTCAACCAATACAGATTTGTACTTTTCAAATGCAATCAATTATTAGTGCAAACTAAATGCTTTACGTAATTAAGTTTTTGAGATTTTTTTGTAGCCAAATTAAGAAATCTTAATATTTTGGAATCAATATATTTTTTTTTTTTTTGGAACGATTTACAAAAGTGCTTAGCGCTTATTCCCCAACAAACCCTGTATATAATGAAAGTATTTAATTATATTAATAGAGTCATCTTCAACAACTCGGAAAGGAGTTATTTTAGCACTATTAACTTCCCGCACAAACATATTTGTATGTTTTGTATGTTTCATTGCCTAAATATTTATATAATATTAGTTCTAGGTTAAAATAAAAACTCTGTATATATCATAATAGATTAGAAGTGTTTTTTTTTTAATATTAAACTTTAAACCTGCGTGCAGCAATTCAAATAATTAGTAAAATCTCTGGTAACGAACAACTCAACTCCTATAACACACATTTTATATTATAAATAACTCTTAACTACGCTTCAATACTCCGGCAAAATCAGTTTCATAGGTATCTACTTAAAGAGATTTTAGTGTAATTTGAGTGCTTAATGTTATTAAATTTAAAAAAAACATTTCAGTATTTTTTGTACATAATATCATTGGTCGCATAGGTGGGGATTTATAAGATGAAATTTTGAAGTTGTTTGTATAAAATGTTGTTAGGTAAAATGAAAGTTTAGATGCGGTTTTCCTTTATGCGCGTCAGCGGAATGGGATTCGGTTGCCGCAATTTTTTACCTCAATCGACTCCGGAGAACTATTAAATCAAATAAAACTTTATAGTCGAACCACATGTATACAAAGACATTTATGTGCAGAAATATAAAAGGTGTGTTCCGAGTGGAGGCGGCGAGGGAATATGTTCTTTAAGGGAGACAGCAGAAGGTGCACGCGAATTATAATATGATTCAACGACATTCTCCGTGTAATGTTGTATTAGAGATATATTTCTGCAAACGTTTAAGAGTTCCGTAAACGTTTTCTCATTCCTTTAGTTTGAATTCATAAAATACATCAAATATATTTAATTTTGTTTTCCCTAGGGGGTGGGTTTTGTGTACAGTTACTGGTTGCTGCTGCATGTTCCCCATAAAAATATATTAATATAAATGTATAAGTGCAAGGATGGAGCTTACGCCGGGATTTAGAAATGGAAATGTACAAATAGAAGCCGGAACGGGTTATGGGGTAATGCTAAAGTCATTAAAATGTAAGCAATATTTCCATGGTTAAACCACATAATAAGGGGAACATTATTCTAATGTAAACAATATGCGCGAGGGCGCACGCTCGGATATCCTAACATATCGGGATTATTAAGTCTAAGGGTGCTCAAGCACGTGGTAAATGGTAATTTGATGTAATTCGGCGGATGTGTCGACACATGTACGGAGACAAATCATTACACAGTGATTTGGCGTTATAACACGCGACCGACACGTGTAGCAACACTATCGACAGATCCCCTGACTCATTCTTATCTCATCGTGTAACTCGTGTCCTCGCACCACGGCAGGAGCGCGCCGCTTCCTACATCCATCCTTCCCACTCATGCAATCGCAATTAATTTATTCTCCCGATGGTAATGTGTTCTGACTTGCTAAAAGGCTTGTACCAACTACTACTAACCAATATAAACGGCCACTTACGGAACCGACCGCAAATAGTTAAATCTCCGAACACCCAAACAAGATATGTGTCGCAAACATTCTTTCGCTTGGCTTCATTTCAAAACCAAATTCAATTACTTTACGTGTAGCTAAGCCAACAAACACATCCACGATTCATTAGAATCTCGTTTACGTGCATTCATATCAATCACTTTATTACATTAATAAATATCTTTTTTTCACCTTAACTCCAACTTAAATTTTAACCTTTTAACAATTTGTGATGAACAAATATCCTATGTATTTTAATTCAAACATAGAATATATACATTAATTAAGTCAAAATTATATTTAATCTGTTCATATTCCAAGCCAGATGATGAGCTTATATAGATTAAGATTGGAATGTTACTTTAAATAATGTTACTAATCACGGCCAGTGCTACATATTTTTAAATTGTGTGTGCGGATGTTTCTTTATAGCCGTCTTTTGTGAATGTTTATTTTGTTTATTTTGCATTTATTTATTAACTCAATTCATTTATTCTTCAATTATACTTCATTATTTTTTTAAAGTGAAACCATGAGTGGAATTGAGATGAAGCAACATGAATGTATTTCAATTACAATCATCGATTTTGCGGTAAGTGCATATAAACCTAATTTTTGTAGCGAAAAAAAAAGAAGATGTAAAATCGATGAATGGAATTGCGATGGAGGAACATGAATATAAACAATTTAAATTTGTTAAAGTAATTGTCAGTGTCAGATACATAACCTCATATCAATGTACTGGACGTTTGATTAATGCCCGGTCTCCAATCAATGTCACGTTGACGCAAAACCTTCGGTTTATAGAAATATACGGTTGGTACACAATCGGCAATTGAGCGCTAATTCGGACATCGACTGGAGTTTGAGTCAATTGATGGATGTGATATCGTTTGAGCCACGTTTGAACCTTATTTACATCAAATACGCGTCGATTTATTTTAATTTATTTCTAATTTCAATTGCATTGTTAAACAGTGCTTTAATAAATTATTTAAAGTGATTGTTGTATAAAATGGATAACAGTGATCATACAGCTGTATTATTTGAATCTTCCAGTGAAAGTGATTCTATTGATTGATTCTTGAGACATGTTCCCCTAAGAAGAAGGTACCGTTCTACTACACGATGTGGAAGAAAAAAATGTTTCAAAGATTCTGATTGAGGAAAACATCGTTTGACGTGTTTTACTGCACAATTAATTAATTAATTACATCAACTTAACGGTAAATAATAAACTTCTCTTAAATAATACACAGGGTGTTTTTATCAAAAGTATCCACATCTCAGAAAATTGCGACAAAACGTTTTTGACATATAGTTGACATGTGTGTTATCTTTCCCCTCCCCTCCAACAAATACATTTCAAGTTTATTAAAAGGGATAACCCACTTTGTAACACCTTATTTGAAAAGTCTTTATGTCAGTAACTCAGCGGTGCCAATTTTAATTAAAAAAGTTTAAATATGCTATCAGAAATAAAATATTTAAAAACCCTGAAACAAATCAATTTTTATTTTAAAGAGGTCGTCTTTTGACATACAGTTGATATGACTGTCACTTTTCGATTCCCCTCCATTAAGTATCTTTCAAAAATTTTAAACGGAATGACTCACTGTAGCACCTTATTTAAAAAGTCTTAATGACAGTAATTTATTAGTACTTTTTTTATTTTTTAAATATGTAGTCTGATTTTCTTAAAGATTAACAAAAAAATAGCAAAACATTTTAAAACTCAGAAACACGTCGATTTTTATATTGAAGAGAACACCATTCGACATTTGTCAGACACATACTAAAAAATTAAAAATAAAAATCTAAAAAAAAAAAATTAAAAAAAACAAAATGTACGACACTGAAATTCTGACATAAAGACTATTCAAATGAAGTGTCACAAAATGGGTCATACCTTTTACAAATTTTGAAAGATGTTTGTTGGATTTGAAGGAAAAAGTGTCAACTATATTTTAAAAAATGCCCGCCTGAAAATAGAAATTGACGTGTCTCAGGATTTTTCAGTTTTCTCCCGATTTTCTGAGATATCGAGGGTGGATACTTTAAAAAACACCCTGTATATGTATTTTTGTAAAATAATTTAATTCATTTTATTGATACATTATAAGTTAAAACTTCTATACTATGTAGAATTTTTTGTTATGTAATCCGGCATATATAGTTGTTTAACACATTATACTTTAAGAAGTACTGATTTTGTAATTGTAAAATCTAACAAGTCTGTGAAAAGGCTCGTTTTCTGATTTCAAGACTTGCATGCGCTAATGCAGCTGGTTTGAATTAAATATCAGTGAAACTTTCGTCTATTAGATAGCGCTGGCTTCTATGTTTATACGGAAATCGTATAAAATGCTAGTGTGGAATTGTAATCTTCATCTCCTTGCCTTGGTGTGTTGCAAGGTACACTGATGAGAGGTCGCATACCTCAAAACACGTGTCTGTATCACATGCCATTAAGACTTTGGAAATGATGATTGCAATTCTACATTGATGAAATCAAATTGATTTTGTAATTGCAACCTTTCCTAATTTGGGTTATATATTTAAAAAATGTAAGTGTGCTTGGACCACATAGCAGAAGTAAAACTCTTATTCAAATTCTAAAAATAAATTACTGGAGAGTTGGGAGAATTAGATAATTCCAGCACCACAAAACTAGCGAGTAAAGAAAGAGTTTGATTTAAATCAAATAAGTTATTTTTTTTCACATATGATTTTTTTGTTTAAAGTATTTATAATTGGTTTGTGACTTAAATCACGTTTTCTTTAAAATTGATTTATGAGTGATGGTATAAATATAAAGAAAATATTTCTAATACCTTTGTTTGAAGTTAGAACTTATATTTGTAATATAAATCTAATAAATACTATTCCATTTCTACGTAAATCACGCCAATACATTTTTTTAAATTGAAATTATAGTGAGAAGCATTGTTGGGTACTTCTATGACGTGAAAAAAACTTCAATAAATGTTATGAAAATTGAAGACCTCCGGGCAAGAAGGCTACAAGCCACACATACAACATTCCGAGAAAACTTAAGATTAAATAATAAATTAAATTGTAAAATATGTTAATAACATATTATTGCTTTGATAATAATTTTTATGTGTATAGACATATACAGTGCACATATTATTAAAAAGTAAATTTAAGAAATCATAATGTTTGGAAGAAAATATATACATGTCTAAAAAATATGGCGTGCACCCTTTTTACAACAAATTTTAGCGTAATTCGTTAGCTTATTCCGTTATTAAATAATAAAATTAAACTAACTTTTTAATTGAAAGTTTATTTGAAATAAAATATAATGTTTTTTTAATAAATGAAATAAACCAATGTAAGATTAAGACATTTTTCAAAATCAGACCGCACTACATATTTCATCGCTTTGGCCGTGTCTTCACTCGGCTGTAGTTGCTTGTGCATTTTGGTTTAAAATGTATGTGATATATAACAGATTCACCCATATCGGCTGGTATTTTGTTGACACTATTTTCATGCTTCTTTCTTTGGTCCTTCTTTGGTGTTAAGCGACATTCTCAACTTTTTATTGAGAATTGTATTTGTTTTCGACTCTTCTATAATCCATGCATAGAAAGAATGCAGACTTTCAGTTTTACAAATTTATCTTTGCCATTGACTTTAACATGATATGCAATTGTAACCTTTCTACGCGACTCTTGACTTTTGTTTTTCTTTCTTTAGTACTTCGATTAGTATTTGCTTTCATATAATTAAATTGATACGCATTTTGCAAATTGTATGAGCCCATATGCATTTGCAAGCTGACCCTAGTTGACTAGTATATATCCAGGTTTATTACAGTAATTTGAGTAATTTGTCCTAAACTTCTACAATATTTCCTTTTATTTTTGTTCTACTTTCTAAATTTGTAGTGGTAAATGTAAGGTGGTTTATTTGGTTTTTTAGGTGATTCACCAGATTCTCTTCGCACAAAAGTATTATTCTCTAATATGTTTCACCATTATTCTAAAATTAATATTAATAAAATTTTAGTAATTTTAGATTATATGTTATGTTATAATATAATCTGGAATAATAACGAAAATATTTTTGAAATCAACTTAAAAATTTACAAATAGCTCAATTAAAAATTATAAAATATTAACTTAAAATAATATTTAACTTAAAAAATTTACCTCATTTAATTTAATAAATAGCTACATGCCACTGTCATATTTACTAACCCGTAATTCTGAAATGGTGCTGGTATCGTTATTTTTGCTTCGTAGAATGTAATCTTTATCTTCCACACTATCATCAAATTCAAACGCATTCTGTCCCATTTCAACACTTTCACGTCTAAAGTTTCGTTTTACAGTTAGGTTATAGCACGTGGCCACGATGTAAACAATATTATGCTCTTACTAATATTGTTTAAAAAACAACGAATAGTTGTATAGTGAAGCCATCTTTATTTAAATAGCAAAAATAATTGTATACGTGATTTATTTTCGTATTCTGCGCATTGCAGTCTGCTTAACTGAAAAAATTAATAAGTGTGGCTAATAGGCTTCTTGCCCCGAAGTCTTCAATTATAACAGATTTTTTAGAGACTTCATTTTTCTCATATCTGCTACTACGATGCGAAAACCTTGTATCTACGTATGTATGTCGGAGATGGCGCTATTATTTTACTACTGACGCCTCAAAACAAAAATGATAGTTATGTGTGGTTTATTACATTATTACATTTCTCCTTTACATATAATTATATGAAATACGTAAGTATTATTTATTTAAAAATTATAAATAATTATAAAATAATAGTTATTTTTGTATTAAATGCGGAGAATGTTTCTTATGGCGCGTGAAAATGTCAATTTTGATCGAGACCTTTACAACGGCAAAGAATAAGTTATGTATTTATTAAACCGCACTAGATTTGACCAATTACTTGGTCATCATCATATATTTGTTTCTATCACCGTATGATGATGACCAGGTAATTGGTCGAAACTAGTCCGGTTTAATAAATATTTTTGTGATAAGAGATATAAAAAGTTGTTTTATTTATAAAAACGCAATATCACATAGTAAAGGCTACCACCATTCAATAAGTTATGTAAATAAAATGATAAAATCCCACATACGTAGCAAATAAATTTGTCATATAATGCAACTGACATTATATTGTCACTATCAATGTTATTATCCTATTAAATGCATGGAAACCACTTTTTTGCGGTAAAAATGTACTGTAGTTTGCGTATCGGTGGGAATACCACAGATAAATAAAATCGTCTTTATTTGACGTTTGTAGAAAAAACTAATACATAGAATTCTTATTTTAGTTCTTTCAATAATAAAATGGACCTTTAAAAAAATCTTAAGTAAATATCAACAGAAAAAAAATATTACTCAGTTATATAAGAAGTCGATACCAATAACAACAAAGAAAACTTAAAAAATTGCTACATTGAGATTATCACAATTTTGATGGTCAATTAAAAGTTGATTCTAACGATGAAGAATAATTGAAATTTTAATATAACTAAACGAATATTGTAAATAATAATAATTTATTATTTACAATTTAAATTTATAACTAGACCCTAAGTGGAAATTAGAATGTTATAATTATAAAATAATTACTATGCCATTAAACCATTTTGAAATAAATGTTTCAAAAATTCACCTCGGGTGGGGATCAAATCCACAACCATAGGATTTCATTTCCACTACTCTACCAATTGAGCAACGGAGGTATCTCAATTGGCATAGGTTTTATGTTCTACAAGCACGTCAATTTTTGACATCCATTACATGATATGCTTACACATATACAGTTGTGGGTATGTCTAGTTTATGCTAGCACAATACACACGGAAATTTTCTGTGGCGACCGATACCATACGAACATTGTAAATAATAATAATTTATTATTTACAATTTAAACTTTCAAATGGAGCTAAGTTGAAATTAGAATATTATAGTTATTAAGTAATTACAACGCCATTACTCCATTTAGAAAAAAAAATTAAAAAGTTCTTGTGGATAAGAACCACCTTGTATAAAAATTTAATAATAATTAATTGAAACCTTTGCAAGTGTCATTGTGCACTTATGGCGTGTTATTTTTCTGTTCTGTTCTGTATGTTTTATGAAATCCAGAAGTTGTTGCCAAATGATTGTCTTCGGCTCCAATTTGAATTATGTTGTAGGCCACGTATTTACACAGCAAATGCTGCAAAATTGCTTTGACCTTCAAGCACCTGCAATATAGAACATATTGTACAGAATGTACAAAATAATTCCGTATATATGCGTATGCGTGTTAAGATTGCAGATATTACTCCTGTAAGCCTTTGCAGTTTGAATTTGATTCATATGTAAACTTTTGAGTATTTTATATTGGTCTTTTTAGAAATAATCATCTGCTTTTGCGAAAGTTGTTGTGTTCCGTTGTAAGTTTTACTGGTCGCATGTGGTGAGTTCTGGTCTAATAAATATTGTAGTGTTTTTTGTGGTTAACTTGTCCTCCTTTAGGATTTCTTCTGTGCCTTTGTCCATCAGTGTCTAAACCAGACGCATTTGTTTATTTTTTGATAGTGTCTCCAAAGTGTCTATAGAAGCCAAATTTTTTGTTTGATTTCTTTGAATTTTATTACTGGCAATGTATTTGCTCACATATATTTGTATACCAGATGTCTTATGTTATGTGTTAACTGATAAACAATATTTTGCAGAAATACAAAAGTTTATCATTAGCAATTAAAAAGTTATGAACGTCAACTATTGAAAACATTCTACTGTTAGATAATAAATTATTAAAGTGGCAAGTTTACCAGAAAAGTAATGAAGCTTATTATTCGGACGACCCATCACAAACACTATTTATTGAAATATTTTCAAAGTTTTGTGATTTTTTTTTCAAGATTGTACAATATGTTTTTTAAAATATTATTTTGCACACATTTTTAATATTTTTCTCAATTCTTTAGATGTGTTTTTGTTTTTAAATTTTTTTTTAAATTTTCTAAAAATATCTGTATATTAAGGTTATTTTGTTGTTTTTTAAGTTTTATTGACATTTTACGAGATGATTTGCAATATTTATTGATGTGTTAAATTGTTAAACATTTTCTTAGGCACTTTTCAAGGTTTTGCAATAATTTTTTGAAATTTTCTACATTTTATTTACATTGTACATCATTTTACGATATTACAAGATATTTTACAGTATTTATTAAAAATTCTTCTGCCAATTTCTACACATTTTTCAGTATTTTGTCATATTTTTGTATTCCACACTTTTTTCCTTAATATTTTTGATTTTTTTGTAATTTTTTTAATTTAATTGATTGCATATTTTTTTAACACTTTAGATTTATCTTCCAATATTTTTTGATATTTGCTTTAAATTTGTAAGTATTTTTAAGCATTTTGCAACTGTTTCTTAATATTTTGCATTTTTTGTTAATTTTTCCTTTTAGTTTAAATTTTACAGGATATTTAATAATATTTAATATAAATTGAAAAAATAATTGCAAACGTTGAATCAGATATTTTTAAATTGTAACTATAATTTTTTAATTGTAAATATAATCAATGTTTTTTTTGGTTCTGCGTAAAAATATAATATGTTGGGCTAAGCAAACCTTGCAATGCAGATGCTATATTATGTTTAAGTTCAAACCCCCAAAAAACTAGATCCGCCACTTTATTTAAGTTTATCATTAATACCCATATTTGTTAAGATATTTGGTAAGTATATACGATATACGATCAAACACCTTAGCTATATAATTATACAGTACATCAAATTGTAAAATTTGTATTGTGCTAATATGGATAATAATCCATATTAGCACAATAAAAATTTTACGTAAAGACCGTTTTTCATGAGTTTACCGCTTTTTTATAAATTTGTACTATCTTGAAAAGTAAGATGCAAATACTGTGGCATATTTTTTACATATTACATACAAATTTTATGACAAATTATATAATAGTGATATAGGCTTATAGGTTTTTATCTGTCTTATCTTTTTGAAAACAGAACTCACTTTAACTTAATGTTTTAGGAAACGTCCCTGCTCTTAGAATTAGGTTAAAAATATACGTAAAAGATTATGGTAAAATAGTAGATCTGCCTACAGCCGTCTCTACTTACAAACCACGCTGTGTCACCTGGCAACACCGAATGTTGTGCCGGCTGGGGCTAACTGCTGTACTTACCTAATATTGCCCCAGTCAGGGACGCCACTAACATGTTAGTCAAACATGTGCAAATTTTCTATGAGTGCCACAATCCTAGCTACCGTCATAGTGATATTATTTTACAATTCTCAAATAATACAATAACCTAACCTAACTTAATTAAATAAAAATTGACATTTGTTGCGATGTGCAATGTATTTGCAATAATTGGATGGGTGGGTGGGTGTGTTACTGACTATATATAGTATTATTGTGCAATTCACTATAGTGAACATAGCACAATAATTGGAGGAGTGGGTGGATCACTATAGTAGAAAATAGTAAACTAATAAATAAATAAAAGTTGACATATGTCATAAGGTGCAATATATTTTCAAAAGCAGAGCAGGTGGTGATATTATTTAATAATTGAAATAAGCAATAATTTGGTGGGTGGGTGAGTCACTATACTAGAAAATGCTGAACTAATAGTTTTGACTATAGTGACCCGCCCGAACGTTCAGCTATTACGTATTTTTGTTATTGGATGTTATCCCCATCTGCGCTGTTTTTGCAAAAATATTGCACTAGACAATGAATAACAATTGTCATTAAAATAAATCCTAACCTATTGTTGCCAGGTGCCATTTGCAAAAACAGCCCAGGTGGAAATACTTTCCAATAATTATATTTGGCAATAATTAGACGGGTCACTGTAGTAAAACATAGAAAACCAACAATTTTGACTATAATGACCCACACGGAAGGTGTGTGGGTCAATATAGTCCGCTATTGCGTTAGCTAATTATTAAATACTATCTAAACATAAAGCAGCTATAGCGAGCGAAATAATTACAAGCGATTTAGATAATTCTTTACTTTCCATTTAAGGACTTTTTTCTGTTTTATGCATCAGATTTTTTCTTTACTTTCATATCAATATATGCAAATTCTGCAAAGATAATTTTTCAAATTTTTAAGTTAATTATTGGATGTAATTTGATTTGATTGAGTTGAAATTTTTAAACAAAATGGCATATGTAAAACTAATACATTTTAATTTTTTCATATGTTTTAAATTTCAATCCACAAATGATGATACTGATGCAAGATTGAAAATCCGCTCAGAACTTCTGCTGTAAAACTAAATAAATCTGTTCATAAGTTGTTATTTTCTAAAAAAAGAAAATAATTATAGTAATAGTAATACATTTATTTGTAAAAAAAGACAATAAATCAATATACAAATACAGTACAATAAAGTAAGTAAAAATGCAAACCTAAAAACACACATGAAAGCAACTAGAATATAAATTACATTGCATCTATTCCGTATCAATGAAAAAATTATTTATATTGTATTATGCTTTGTTTATTAGTATCGGCTTAAGTTCATTTTAAAATTTAGTTAAGCAGTTGGTCGTTTTTAAAAAGCTGGACAAGTTATTGTATATATAAAATAAAGCACAGATTTTTAAATTTTTATAGTATAAACTTTTTAATTACAATATCACGAACATGTCTTGTGTTGTGATTGTAGATTTCATTTTTTAACATAAATAATGAGTTGTTTTGAAAACCAAAAACAGCAGTTTTATAAATATACAAACTTGAAGTATAAATGCCCTTTGTACTTCAACAGATTGTCCTCAAGAAAGTATGTCGTAATTTAACACCGAGCAAGCTAATACATAGTATGCCGATATTATACCTGAAATCGGCAGTTTTTATAGGTTCAGAATAGCAAACGTGGCTTTAGCGAGCTTACAACAGTAAATGACTTTGAACCTAAGCCTTGACCTTGACCCGGATATTGACCTTGTACGGCCATAGAGCTTGACCCGGCTATTAACCTTGTACGATGATTGATTTTATGAGGTCATTAAACCCGCTTTTATTGACCTTGGCCCTGTTATTGACCTTGTCCGGTCATTGATTTTTTGCGGTCATTGAACCCGCGTTAATTGACTTTGCTTGGCTATCGACCTTGTCAAGTCATTGACTTACCTGGTCATTTAGCCCGCATACGTTGACCAGGTTATTGACTCGTGTCATTAAATCCGCGTCCAGTTATTGGACATATTGTTGACCCAGCCATTTACTTGACCATGTAAATAATGACCACTTGTCAGCTACTAATTGAAAATATATTATACATAATTAATATAATGATTTTTTTAAATTAATATATTTGAAAACATATACAAATACAAAATTATGCTTGTAATTGAATCTAAACTCGTCATAAGTAGTGTATTATATTTTTATACCTAATTAATCATATTTATTTCATCATTTGTTTAATAAACAAAATGTATTATGCATCTAATTGTTCTTTGTTGTAAGTGGTTGGATCAAAGTTTAATCATTTTTATTCTTTTTAGTATTATGTTTATATATATATATATATATATATATATATATATATATCCATCTGTTTATAATGATGTCCGTCGTCCGATTCCTAATCTCCAATCATCTCGGTTTCTCCAATCCTCTTCCTCCAGTTCTCTTGTCTGGATCTCTCCGTCTATACGCTCTCTCTAGCTTTTCCGGGGTCTGCCTCTCCTTCATCTTCCTTGCGGCGTCCAGTGTAGTATCTTCTTC